>JAGKQL010005167.1:0-12165 GCA_018398635.1 Cyprinodon brontotheroides
GATAGATAGATAGATAGATAGATAGATAGATAGATAGATAGATAGATAGCTTCCTTTTTTGCATGATTAGTCTTGAACAGATGGCACATTTGCTTAAAAACCCTCCCAAACTGTACTCATATTGTAATGAGACATAAAAAAACTCCTCTTGATGCCAACTAAAAGCCTTTTCCATCCTTTCTAAAAGGTGCTTCAATGAAGGTAATAAATGTTATAGTGCATTGATGCTTTGTATGATTTAGAGTTTGTTCACAGTTGAAGGCCATCGGAGGTATTTTTTAGACAGTTCCATTCATCCAGCCTTCCTCCTCCTCCTCCTCGGCAGCAGCAGGAAGCTGAGGCCTTCACATTAACACCCCCGGAGTCAGCACTAATGAGGGCCTCAGCGGCTGCACTGGGCTCCTACTTCCACACACAAACACACACACTATCTGTCCCTGCACCTCATGCACGTTAAAGTCTGTGGGGGGTTTTGTTTCTGCATGTGACAGTCATCCTGCAGCTACAAGTGGTGGTGGATGAAGTTCCTGCCTGTTTTTCAGCTGCAACATGTCTTTTTTAACCTTTTAAGAGTAAAGAAAAAAAATAACAGGAAAGGCATTAACCACTTGTTGAAATATAAAAGAAAATCTGTTGAGTTTCATTTCTATTTCTGTTTATCTTATCTATACTCTGAAGCGTGTTTTTATAGCAGTTGTATTCAGGAAATATCAACTCATGACCCACACTGATTGATCAGTTGCTCAGCAATGAATGCAATTTTATTTCTACTCTTTCCTTTTGGTGAAAAACTTCAACTTTTGAAAATGAGTACATTTTGAAGAATACATTTTATAATTTCAACTATAAAAACAACAGTTTATCTTTTAACAACATGTCTGTTATGAAATTACACTTGGAAAGAAAAGCGGGAGACCTGAAAACTAGATTTCATTAACTTTTTTAGGATTAATTTTTGCAAAACCCAAAGTTAAACAGGGTTTCAATAAATCTGTGATTAGGGTTAAATATTTCTGTTCAGGTTTGCCACAACTTTCAGACGTTCCAGAGGAGCTTAATAAACAGGTTTTGAAGAAGAAAGATAAGTCAAAATTTGCACTGTTATGGCAACTTGAGAAAAAAATAAAATTTTAATCTTTATTACCAGCTGTGTAATACAGTTGTGTGTTGTTTTTTTTTTTACGCCACTTTGACTAAAATCCAAATAAGAAATAAACTTTTCAGGGTCCATTTGCTAAATGTCATTTTTTTAATGTTGTGCTGCCCCCTGACATAATGGTGTCCTAGGCAAAGAGCCACTTAAATATGATAAAATAACTACATTTTTTAACCCTTTAAATTGCCCTTTTCTCCTCTCAAGAATTCATATTTATAAAATTTTATTTAAGCTGGCCATTGTCTGTACGTGAAGTTTTATTGGCGGCCCTCCTTTTAGTTAGTTATATGCTGCCATTTGATAACTAAGGTCATCTAAAAGCATCATATAAGAAAAACATGCAAATTTTTCATTTAAAAAAAAAGTCCAATAAAGTAAATCAAATCATGCTGTGTGGACAAGTTCAAATTAGAATAGATACATCAACACTTAATCTTTATTTTAATAAAGTGTCATCAAATCAAGTTAGTCTTCAGTTAGTATCATAAAAATAAAATCTACCCAGGGAAGACAAGTTTATTTATCTAGAACATTTCAGTAGCAAGGCTATTCGAAGTGCTGTATATAAAGGTAAAAAAACACAGATAAAGTGCATTAATTGGTTATGTATAGCACAGTTCACACCACTTCAGCCAAAAATGCTTTAATTTGGATTTAAAGCAACTAGTTGATTTTTGTTATGTCCTATGTTTAATTTATATTCTCTGAAATAGCTGTATTTGTGTGTAAAAAGGGAGTGAAGTTAGAAAAACTTACATGACGAAAGCTAATACTGGCTGAACGGGCCAGGGAGGGTTTTTATTCGTCTAATCCTCTGGGGTACCTGGAGGTTATGCACTGATTTTGTCCAATTTAAATATGATGTATAAAATTTCTATTAAGTCCTGTTTGCAATAATAACATTTTTATCTGTCTAAGATTATGGCTACTTCGTCATGCCTTCAAATGTTGGGCTCTGTTTACCATGCTTCATTAAGTTTCATCACAAACTATAGAGCCATGACATCACTGTGACCTGTGCTCTCAGGTGGGATGGCCTTCCCTCTCTATAAGAAGCCAGTGTCATTGGTACACTTTTATTTACAAGGCCCTTCTATGATTACTGCCTCTTGCATTGGAACCTTACTTACACAGAAAGCATGGCTTCCTGTAGCCTGAGATCCAACGATCAGCTGTTGCTCTGTTCCTTTTGCCCGCACAGAACTAGGGAAGAAAGCCTTTAGCTAAGTCGCTCCTTGTGCTTGGAATTTTTTACAAAGAAACTGGAAGTTGACTGAGTTTTTATCTTTAAATACATTTAAGTTGAAAGTGAAAGAACTTGAAGCAGCCTCAGTGATCTGTAATTGTTTTACTTCATATGTTTTTTTGTTTTTTGTTTTTTATGTACCTGTCATTTAATTTAATGTATCTCTGTTTCTTATGTATTTAGCTGCCTCTTGGCCAGCACTCCTTTGAAAAAGAGGTTTTTAATCTCAATGGGATTTTTTTTTCCCTGGTTAAATAATAATAATCTAATTGTTATTACTGTGGGATTATACATAACATTTTTTTCTTTCTAGTTCTGTGCGCTTAAACTCAACCCAGCTTCGTCTTGTTTTTCTATTTATTTTCTTGCCCTGAATTTAGTCCTATTTGTGTGTGTTTGTTTGTTTGTTTTTTTACCACATTTAAAGAAGCAATTCTGGGCGTGGCAATTATGCCCCGCCCCTCCCCCTCTCTGATTGGCTAAGAAAGAATCACAGCGTAGGCAAACAGCTGTGACCTTTATGATTTTTATTTTTTTACTATTATTAAAGCCACCGGCAGGCTGTTTACAGCTGTAAAAAAATGAAATAATATAGCTAGTAGTAACTGTTTTAAATAAAAGCTTGCTGGAGTTCCTACCTGTGTTTCTGACAGGTTGAGCTGCCGTGCCAGCTCCGTGCGCTCGCGGCCCACCACGTACTGGCATCGCTGGAACTCCAGCTCCAGCCGGTACAGCTGCTCAGCCGTGAAGGAGGTCCGGGTTCGTTTGGGCCGGTCCAGGTCCAGACCTTTGGGCAGGACGATCTCCCGGATGGTTCCTTTGGCGTCTGTGCAAATGGTGGAAAACACAAGAGTGCATGTATTTTGTCAACAGACTTTTAAAGACAAGCTGCTATATTATTACAGATAATGAAAAAAAATTGGTTTATTATTTTCAGAGAAACACACATGCCTGTTAGGCTGCTGTGACTCAGGCCCATATGATTCCGCACTGATGTAATATTTATGAACACACACATAAAGGCATATGGCTTCAGGGTTCAAAAGAGCATGAATGAGTAACTGCTTGTGTTTGTTTTAGAAAGCACATCTATAGAAAATCATTTTACTGCAGGCTTTGATGTTAAATTACTATATGAAAATATTATATTAGAAATATATACTATTAGTTGGGTTCTTCGTTTTTAATGTTCCAGATAGAGAACCTATGGTTATCAAACGCAATTAATAATATTCATTTTGGGTTTTTTTCTTTTTTTTCTGGCAGAAAAGATTTTAATATTTATTCCAGGTAGAAAATACAGTAACATTGGTGCAAAAACTGGCTTAAGATGTAAAATATAAAACTGATAATTGGTTCCAATCTGGTGTTTTTTCTCAAATATTTGTCTCAAGTGTGAGGCATCACCTGCAATGCCTAAGAGTAGGTTTTGTTGTTGTTTTGTTATGAATACATGCTCCATTTGTAGACTTAACCAATAAATTCATAGGGACTTTGACTGTAAAAACACAAACTCACTAAAGTTATTCTGGAAACACTAGGAAATAAACTCCACACAGATGCATTTTTCAAAATAAATAAATAAATGTAACTCTACCTGCCCATTGAGCCATATAGGCCATCTCAGATGTGATTGGCTGAGAGTTTGTTTCATGTCGCTGAAGCTCAAAGCAAAGCAGCGCACACTCGGATCCGCATCTTTTCTCTCCGCAAACAAAGCGCACTGTTTCCAAACTATTTCAGCTTATTCCGCTTATTAAAATATTATTCTATAGATATATGATTTTATTTTTATTTAATGATTTATTTTAGCTGTGTTTTTTTTTGTTTTTTTTTACACTTTTTTCACCTTTTTTTTATCAGGACTGACCGGAAAAATAAAAAGAAAATAACGGTAAAAAAATATATATTAATGGTAATCATATATAGCCTACGTTAAAATGATTAACCAACACGAATTGCATTTTTTTTTATCGATATGTGATTTATTTTTTTAAGATTGAGCATGTTCCTGTTTTGTTTTTTTTTCGCTGTGGGTGGACACGCAGCAGCAGCCAAAAAACTCCTCTTTGTTCATTCATAAAATATGCAGTAAAATAAAATATGAAGAAAGCTGAATTAAATATGAAACAGGGGCAGCTGCATGGAGCGTTTCAGGCGGTAAATCAAGCAGTAGCAAAAAGGCCCAAAATACCTGCAAACATTTATTCATGTATTTATTTATTTGATGGATGAACGGCTGGATTGTGTGAGCTTATTGCAGCTTTCCTATCCGCTCGCCTGGTGCTGATGAAAACGTTCACACACATTTGGGCTAATACAAAACACAAAACAAAAAATGAATTGCAGCCTTATAAAATATAAAATATCCTGTTAGGTAGGCTACTTTGCATGCAGAGATTAATCAAAATCCTCAATATTTTCCTCCTTGTTTTATCTGCATCTGTTTTTTTGTTATTGTTTTTTTAATTATTATTTATGGCTCTGCCGATCCTGATTCGTAGCTTTTAAAAAAGGACACAAAGCACAATTAAATAGCTAGACACGATACTTGATTTTTTTGCTCTCCCATTTCTCCAGTTTAAAATCCAGCAGCAGCTCAAAGTGTGCAGCGTGTTTCTAGCACAGAGGCTGAGCGCAGCGGCTGCATACAGAGACCTGCTGACCTCTCTGTGACCCCGGTCGCTCTGCGGAAAAAAAAACCCCGAAGCAACCGGGACTCTGATTCAGAAACACATCCCATCCCTGCAAACATGCAGCCAATAACAGCTGGACTGTGTGCGCACTGAAACCATTCCTCATCTATACCTGTTTTTATTTTTTCCATTATAAATAATGCTACAGCCTGCAGTGAAGATGCTTGTTGGAGACAGTGATTCACAAACCCATGGTTATTTATACATTAGAGCTTATAGGCAGCTCCAATGCATAAATAAATAAGTAAATAAAATATATGGGGTAGGCCTAACGGTGACATTAACCGGGTCATTTCCAGGAGTATTCCAATTTTGGCAATCAATGACCTACAAAACAACAAAAATGATTCTGTTTTAATGTTATTATTATCACTGAACATTAGGATTTTTAAAAAATGCAAAACCCAGTATTAATTTAAGCATTTCTACTAAATTTAAACCGATGCCTATAATGTCTTTTTTCCTTTTATTTTCTCGTGTCTTCCCATCTCTCTGTCTTTTCCTGTTTTTTTTTTTATTTATTTATGTTTTACATTTATTTATTTATTTATCAGCAATTTTTTATTTGTCCGATTGGTTTAAGCAATATGTTTCTTTAAATGCGCCCAGGCAGCAATGATCATCATCTCCTCAGCATCGGCCTCCTGCCACACCAACATGGGCCGACATATTGATTCTGTCTTTAGCAAATCTTCCAAACACACACAGCTGCAGGGGCCACGTTTGAATTCTTCATGTCTGTCTGAAATTTCTCAGACTCAATTTAAGATAAAAGATACGAAATATAACCAAGAACAAAAAAAATGCAAGGATATTTGATTAAAAAATAAAATAAAAATAATTCATATTTTATGATATATATTTAACACCCATTTTAATAGGAATACATGTTTACTCATGTAGATATTACACTATCTTTTCTCTTCTTAATATACAATATAACATGTTTACTTTCAAAATCGGTAATTATGCTGCAATAAAAATCTAACAACAAACATTAAAGGACTTCTTCTGTGCTATATCTAATATAGTTTCTGGATTTTTGCAGTACATAAGCCTCCTATCCTGTGTTGACCTCCTGTAGCAGGATGTGCACATAAGTGACATTTTATCCAGATATCTTTAAATAAAAAGGCAGAAAAATACACATTTAGTTTTTTTGGTTTGTTTTTTTCCTGCTTCGTTTTTTTTAATCAACGTTTTTCCTTCATTAGAAGAAGCTTAACAGGTAGGATAATATTTATAGCCTGCAGTTGTTGTTTTTTTCCTCCTATTTATTTTTTCTTAAACTTTTCTATAAAAGTTCATCTTCATTTTAAGAACAAAATTGTGGAAATCTTATAGATCCAACCAAGCATTAATTTATATTTCTATACCGGTTGTTTCTTTGACTTAGTTAGTTGATTGTGTCTGAAAAAGCTCCTGAAAAGCGCCTATAAATAAAACCTATTATTATTTACCTATATACCACAAATAAAGTGTATTTAGCCTAAATTCTAAAATCTCCATAATAGTCAATTTTTCTGTGTGAACGAAAAATAATTGTGTTAACATTGGTAGTGTATTTATATAACTTATTTATTTTTGCTGAAGCTGATGCTTGTAATATTAGTTCTCTACAGTCCTCCCAGCAGCAGAGGTGCTCTTCTTCCACCACTGCAAAAAAAAAGTTGTGCATATACTGTATCTCTTTAAACCCAAATTATCATTTTATATTCTTTACAAGCACGTTTTAGTGTATTTCAATTTTAAAATTAACTATTTCTTGCATCTTTTTTTTCATTCTAAGGAAAAATTTAAACCGCTAATATGTTGATCCTCTGAACTTAACCAGTTATTGATTGTTTTTGTTTTTTCTTTCTTTTCTTTCTGATCATTTCTGATTCAATCCCCATCCAGATTGCTCTGGTGATTATTATTATTTTTTTTTTTTTTTACCTTTACTTTCCAAGTTCAGGTTTAGTTTAGTTTTTAGCTCACTTTCACCCCTCACTTAATATCCTGCGGCAGTAGTCCGGGTCCACCCCAGAAGTTTGTCGTGTCCGTCCTCGCTGGAGGACGTCGGCGTGGATGCGGAGGTCCCCGAGTGTCTGTGGAGCTCTGCACCGGGGACCTGCTGCCCATGTCGGGCGGCACTTCCATCCTGTCCAGTATTGGGGCCACAGCGGTGGCTCCCATCGCCCATAGTCGTGGCCTGATCGAACATCTACAACTAAGTTAGAGTCTTTCTCAGGTAAAGTTTCTAATCCTTTTTTTTCCTTCTTATTGCTCTCTTCCTTCTCTAATACTCACTCTGCTATTTCTACTTTTTCCCGTTACAAATGTTCTCCAGAGGAAAGCAGAGCATGTCCAAGTCTCCCTCAGAGGAAATCAGAAGTAGATCCAATTAGAAGGACGCGGTGCGCTCCAGCAGCGGAACCGGTTTGCACCTCAGGTGTGGCGGCATGACGCAGGCTCCAGAGTCCGAACCAGGAGAAGGGAAGGAGATGTTTTCTCTTTCTTTTTTTAACTCAAGCTGCAGCGGCCAGGAGGTGCAGGTGGAGATGCATGGGGAAGATCTGTAGAGGAGCAGGGAGGTGCCTTAAAAAAAAAAATCACCCTCGAGAGAAAAAAAAAAAGAGAGAGAGAGGCTGTGCGCAGGAAAAGGGAGAGGAAAAAATGTGAGCAGGGGAAAGTTTCTGCTGGTTTATCCAGAATCGTTCACTCCCAGCCACACCAGCTCCCTCTGCGGATCCTTGGAGTGTGTGTTGGTGGTGCCACATAAAGGGGGACGGCGCACAGAAAAAAAAAAAACACCTCTTAAATGAAACCCCCTCTAGGTGTGGACTGTTAGGAAATGGGAAAACACCAGAGGGCTTCCAGATGAAGTTTAGAGCGCCCTTGTTAGGTTTTTGTTTTTTGTTATAATTTGCTTAAGAGTAGAACATCAGGTTCCACCCCCGTCTTCACAAACGGAGCAGAGGATGGTGAAGGGAGGACGTGTGAATAATGCGCCTGCTGATACGCTCTGTTTTACAGAGGCAGGATCTCCTGACGTCATTTCCTGCCGGCTGCCGGCGCGTCGCTGATTGGTCTGCAGGCAGGGCATGTTTTGACAGGATGGGCCGGGGAAGATGGACTGAGGATGAGGATGGAGGGGGGGCAAGAAGAACTGAGATGATGGTTGAGTTTAAAAAGGTGCAAACCACAGATGTATATCCATAAAAGTAAAGTATATTATTCATGAATTCATTTTGAAGAGTAAATGGTCCATATTTTTGTTCTATATCTGTTAAGTTGGTATGGATCATAGGTATTTAAAAATGTTTTTCAGGAAAAAAAAATAATAGAAAGGGTATTATAAAGAAAAGCATTGCAGAGTGTGATGCTATGACTTATAAAGTCATGTGGAAAATAGTCGACTTGACAGTTTAAATTTGACACGCGCCTCAAGAAGGGTGAACCAGAAAAGGTCATAGCTAAATGCTCTGGCTGTTCACATGGTGCACATAGTTTAAGAAAGTTAAGTGAAAAGAAAATGTTTGGTTTTGTGGAAGCAAAACCTTTTCAAGGGTTTGAGATTCATAAAGCGAAGGCTGCAGGTGTTGGAGTAAGTGTTTCAAGAGCCACCAACACAAATATATATATTGGCTGTGTTAAGCCACTCTTGAACCAAAGACAAATTCTGAGGTGTCTTACATGGACTAAGGAGAAAAAGAACTGGCATGTTGCTCTGGTCAAGACTAAAAACACATTTGTTTAGGATTGCCTTCGACTGGTTCTAGTTAAAAACAGTTTAACTGAAAAATCATTGGTTAAATGTTTTTTATTTTCAATCTCATCTATAAAACTGCTTTTTAATATTCTTTTTTGCTTTCTGCATTTATTTTCCTACTTGTTTTGATTCTGTTTTATTTTTTACTATATTTCATGTAAAGCACCTTTGCATTGTCTTTTGTACTGAATTGTGCTATACAAATAAATCTTGCCTTTTGCCTTGCCCTTGCCTTTTGCCTTGGTCCTTTTTCCATTTATTAGATTAGCTTTAAGTATTAGGGTAGTGGTGCTTCCACAATCAGCTCTAATGTGTGAAATGATTGTCTTTTACCAATTCTTACCAATTTACCAGAAAATTGTAGGACTACAGGCTTAGTTTTCATGAAAAGTATTTTTGAGATGCTAATTTAACTTTTAACAATTTCACAACTTTTTACAATGCTACCTATTCACATGGCCAAATGAGCCAACATCTGGTTGAGTGACAGTTTGCCAGTATACCTGGCCCGAACCCTTAATAGAGTATTCTCAAGATGAAGATGTGCGATACCAGACCCTACAATGTAGATGATCTAAAGGGCTATAAAATGACACATGACTTCCATTACACCTTAGTACTACAGGTTAATTACCTTTCTTACTGCATTCGTCAATGCAGTAATTCATGCAAATGGGAGGGCCAACCAAACACATACTGCACAGTACCTGCAGGCATGCACATGTGCATACTTTTAAGCATAGCCTGAGATATGTGCAACAGAAATATTATGTTGGCATCAAATGATGACATTGCTGACACCACAACCAACATAAATAACTTCTTTAAATATATATATCATGCAATGCTGTTGTTTCACTTTTTTAAACTAACAACGGATCAACTGTACCATAGGCTATTTAATCTGCTCCTACTGTAAAGCCCAGTTTTCCAATCCAGTTTTATAATGCACTTGAATTCCAGATTAAAATCTAGTTATTTGCTACTTAATATGTAAAAGTGATTTTTAAAATTATTTTTATGGGTTGTATTTACCATCCTGAATATATCTGAATCTGTAGGGTGAAAAACAGTCCAAATGAATGCCATTACTGCAGATGGGTCAGACATGATAAAAAACAAGGCTCAACAGAAATGCATCTAATATGAGACTTTTATGGACCCTGAATTTGACCTAATTTGGGATTTTAGAACTGGATTTGAATTTTTACCATTTTGTCCTAAAGTTCTGTTTTATTTTACTGTAAAAAATTCACAGTGTATATAATTGTGTATTATAGTTATATAATGTTTTAGGAAATCTATTATATATATTCATTTTTTAAGAGACCACCTTTTCAGAAATATGTTTCATTTAAGTATCACAAAACCAAAAGAACATAAACAAACACTAAGAGATATTATTCTTTTTAATTGTCTAATTTGTTATAAGTTATATTATCTTACAATTTATAATGTGGTTTGATTTTAAAAATACATGTGAATTTATGATGGTAAATCAAAAATGTATGATTAGTATTAACCTAAATATGTTCAATCTGTTATTTTACTTCATGGTAGCCTAACTGTTAGACAAAAACTACAAGTTTGATGTGTTTGTATGTTTGATTCTGAATTGCGCATATAACACGGGAGAAATTGAAATAACTTTTTCATTAGCTGGGATTATTATCATTATTATTATCATTATCATTATTATTATTATTATATGCTACAGCATTAGCTGACATTTATATCCAGTTTAAACTGGTTCAGTCACAGCGTTAATGCTAAAAGCTGTTAGTTCGATGGTAAATGTGTCAACCAATGAGCTTATTTTTAGCTATTAAGTCATTTTTAACTCTATTCTTTATAATATTATTAAGTTAAGAATGTAATTTTAAAAACTTGTCAATGATAAGATTTATATGCTGGAGAAAGAGTCATAGATTTGCTTCAGTTACAGCGCTAATGCTAAAGTCAATCTTTGCAGCAAGGCTAGCTTATCAACCTAAAAGTTGTTTCTTACTATACAATTATCTGTAGAAACATATTGACAGAGAATTATGTTTTTTATTTAATTTCATTTTTATTTGACAGGGACAATGCAATAAAACATTACAACACAACTTAAGTGCTGTGCATAAAGTTCATGGCACGAGCACTTTTCAGCCCTGTCCATGGTTGGGCTTTTATATAAGTAGAATTTAAATACACTACTTCTAATTAGAAATTAAAAGAATACCGATAGTCAAAATGTACAACATACATCTCATATACGACTCTCACCTATTTAAAAAATAGTTAAAATTGAGTACATTCTGATCTGTTTTCAACCAGTTTTTGAGCATGTAGTGAAATATTTAATACCAGCTACAATCTTGATGTTGGATGATAATAGGTTAAAGACTTTTTAATTCTTTACAGCCTGACAGGATAAATACTATAAAACGAAATATATCATTTTGGCAAAACTAAGTAACATGGTTAAGTGATGGCATTTTTTTACAGTATGTTTTTCGATTCTATTCAATTTATTTATCTTTTTAAGTCTTTTGGCTGTTAAACTCATTTTCCTCAGAAATATAGATAAAATCACGAGCTAAGAAAGGAAATATATTATTGACTAAATCCAAAATGGTTTGTTTTTGGCTGTAACCTTTAAAAGCTTAATATTGTGATGAAGTAACTGATGTAACTGAAACAATATAGATCTGTATGTTGTTCTTTCATTTATTATTATTTTCCACTATGGTGGCGCCTGTATACAACTACATATTTTCTGTTTCAGTGTTTAACCTCCAGTTACCCCCTTTTTAGTTAATTTCGGCCTTGATCCGCATTAAAAGAAGCCAAATCACAACAAAATCATCTGAATAACATTAGTTGCATTTGTTCTTTCACATACAGCAGATTTTTTTTCTATGCAAGCAATGTTCTTCATAGCACAAAAAAAACACTTCCAAATAAGAGTGTTAAAGCAGAACCACTGTGATAAACCAGCACAACCTGACGTTAGTGAGGATAAAGTATCTCATTCAGCGCTTCGATGTATGTATGTAGAGCAAATCTTGAGCAAACACCAGCCTATTTCCCTGCCAGCTTGATGTTGATGCTGCAGCCTGCAGTTTGTTGTGATTGTGAGATAATTTTGGTTGTAGGGGGACAACTGAAAGGGTGGGCAGAATTTCCTTTTTTACAGGTGAAACATCTCTGAAAACAGCGCAAAGAGAGCTTTTTGAGCATGGATTATATAATTATAGTTTTGCAGTGTGTGTGTGTGTTATTTTTTTTTTCTTATTTTTCCTCATCCGAGGCCGTAATTACTGCACAC
>JAGKQL010005168.1:0-12079 GCA_018398635.1 Cyprinodon brontotheroides
CCAAATGCTGGGTGTCGTGACTTCACAGGCGGACATAACAAGGCATTCACATCATCAAAGTCAGAATTGGATGCTAAATACAGACCGTTTCAGTAAGCTGTTGCTTTTTGAAAGACATATCCCTATGTCCATGCTGACACAGGCTTCTAATATAATGTCTGACATGTTGGCTGGTTGAGCCGGTGATATATTATAACCTATCTCATGAAGCTAAAACTAAGTACCATTGTGATACCAATAAATAAGTCTGAACCATTAGCTAGTGGCCTGGGACTCAACTTCATCACTTTCAGACACACATACTTTACAACATTGCACACGGTCACAAATGTAACACTTTTCTACTGGGGCCTGTGCCACTCTAAAACCTGAACTTTAAACATCATATTGTGAGTTTGGATTATATTACATAATGTATGACATAACACTTTTTCGCTCTTATATTGTCCAGTAAGAAATACTTTTAGAGGTCTGACATATTTCATTTGTGAGGTGGGACACATATTAACATGTCATCAAACTGTATCTTAATGCTCAAAGACATTTAAATAAAACAGTAAGATGCTGTGCAGTTAAATGTTGTTGTAACTTGCCGTATTTTCACGACTATACGACTTTCTTTTTTTTTCCCTCAAAATGTGCGGTGCGCCCTATGGTGCGGTGCGCCCTATGTGTGTTGTAACTGCGACTTTTGAGACTACCTCATTGAGGAAATGATGAAAGAGTGGCTGAATGTAAGGAGACCAGGTGTTTTTTTTCCACTCATCACCATTAATCTGTGACTCCAGGCGTGCCCATCCTACAGCTGATGAAAAACATGGGGAACAAATTAACGCTGTAGCGCCGCCGTTCAACCACATCGGTGTGAACCGGTTCCAGCAGGTGCAGCAGAAGCAGCGAGTTTACATGCAAAGTCACGGCTGACGCGCTGCATAGGCGTTAGCAAAGCGTCCCGCGAAGCGCCGCTTGGTGCAGCAGCACGCCGGAGGCCGCTTAAGCATCTGGATGCACCGCCAACGGCTGCTGCTGCTGATGCGAAAATTGTGTTTGCTGCTGACGCGTCGCATCGCACCAAATCACGGTATAGCTGATCTGGCAGCAGCATTGTTTTTCCGACGACATATGATATTAACGAAATGAAATAAGCGCGAACGCTCGCCGCTTGTCCCGGTTCGACAGGCGAACTTCACCGCCGACATCGTTTTGAAGCGCTGCTCGCTTGCAAGTACGCAGCCGCGGTTAATGATTTGATGACCGGAGACTACAACAGGATAAATGGAAGGCAATATACGGTATGCGTTATTTAATCGAATAACTTACAAACTGCTTCAGGTGTTCCTGTGAACACATGCCCAACTGGCTGTGTGTTAGCACAACTGCTACATGAGAATTTTGTGATCTCTGATGTACATTTACATAAATGTATCAAAGAGCCGCAGTGAAAAAGGTGAGCTTGAATAACTAAAATAGCTGAAATTGTAGCTCACCACATACAGTATATATGCCTGAAAGTGCAAATGCGCAGAAAAAGATAGCTAACTGGGGACGAGCACATAAGACGGCTTTACGTAAACTTACCACCAGATTGATTGGCAATTGGGAGGACCACTTATTTTGATGATCGACCTGCAAAAATAACATCCTCCACTACAATTTTGTTTTTTGGAGTTGTTACGGCACTAGTGGCTTGTTTTTTTGACAGTAGGTTGACAGAAAGGGGGTACAAGAGAGGGGGAGAGACATGCTGCAAAGGACCACAGGGTGGATTTGAATCTGAGTTAGTCTCATCGAGAACTAAGGCCTCCATACATGGGTAGTGCGCGCTAACCAATGCGCCACCTGCACGTCCTCCTCAGCTACACTTTTTAGAAAACAACATAAGTTACTATCATACTGACTATAGTTTGAACAGCAAAGTGACACATATCAGAATTACTGTAACGATGTAACATTATGAAGTAACAAAATCTTGAAAATACCATGTATTAGGTTGAATACAACGATGCAAAAGCGACCTGAGGATTCATACTGTAACAGGTCAGTTAACGCTGCACCGAGGCTTTTATCCTCAGAGATGTCGCAGCTGCTGCTCCACACAAATGTTAGTTAATAGTTTAGTGTTCTTTCTACTTTGTCTCCTTTTCTGATTGTCTGCTGTATCATTTGGCTACTTCCAAAGTTTGACAGCTTTAAATACCTCATTAGAGGCTAATTTCGGACACGTCTTGTTTTTGTTCTTCTGCACTTGTCAGTCTCTTCTGCTCCAAGCACTGTTTGACATGACTTGTTATTATTTTGCTGTGCATTTGGGTCACATCGGGGGCACGATTTGAGATGGTCAGCATGCATTACAAATAAATGGGATCTGAAAAAATAATTGTTACTGAGTATTAAGAACTGCATGGTGAACATAGCAAAAAAAAGCACCAATAACCTGTTTCAACGCTTATGTTAAAACCAGAGCCAACAAGGGCGCTAAAAATTGCTATTTAAACAACTTTGACTTTCTTAACACATTAGCAAAGGTACTGATTTAGTAATTTAAACATAAGGAGCCCTGAGTAACTACTGACTATATCTACATGTTTATAGATGCTGGAGATCGTGGCCTGTTTCTCCAGTGTGGTCCTGCTTTTCTCTGTGACCGTGACTATGAGTGGATGTGCTCTCTTCTCTCTCATCCTCCTGACATGGGAGCTGCCTGGGAGCTCGCCTGCCTGGCTGTGTGTTTCCTGGACGGGCTGCCTTTGTACAGCTGCGTTTTTTGTATCTCTGCTTCGTCTCCTTGGAACCCAGCTCGGCTTCTGGCAGATGGCCGCTCCCACTGAGCCTGGTTCTGCTGGAGGTTTCTTCCTGTTAAAGGGAGTTTTTCCTCTCCACCGTCGCCTGCACAAGCATGCTTAGTGTAACTGTGAAGGATTGTATTTGAGTCAATGAGTCGATTGATGCAATCAACTGGTTTCCTTAGATAGAAAACTTTTGTATCAATTTGACTGTGCGATCTGGTTGAACTGTAAAGTGCCTTTGAGATGACATGTGTTGTGAATTTGGCGCTATATAAATAAAACTGAATTGAATTGAATTGAATCTACTATACAGCAGAGTGCCATCTATTTTATAAGGATGTATAAATAATCCCTTTTTGGTGTAATATATTGTCGAAATGTTTTGAGAATCAGAAATCTGAGGATTTATCGTTTGTAAGCAAGAATAATAAAAATGAGACAAACACTTATCAGTCTGCAAAATTAATCTGCTGGTTTAACTCTCAACTATTAAGTAATTAGATAAAATACAATCATTTTTAATAATCTATCCAAATAAGCTGTAATGCTATCCAGGAGATGTTACCCAGGAGAAGTATCCTATCTCTCCACCTTTGGTTGCTAAGGACAACCTCTTTGGAAGGACAAATTGCCTAACTTTATCCCAGTCCAAACCCAGGAGAATATTCTATTATTTTGTTCTTTGCCCTAAACTGAAATATACGTTCACCTGCCATTTTTCCTGTCATCTAGAATTTTTTGCTCAGCTCCAGGGTCTCATTTTTGTGAGTCATTAACATGTATTACTATCTAATTTGCTTCGCTCTTCATGTCAAACTCATCTCTTTAACTCCATCAATCTATCACAGCTCCAACACATCATCAAACACAAACCCAGTGAGAGCCCTCATAGGACAAAATGGGAAAGAGAAAAATCTCAGTTCATTGTGAGACAGGATGGGAATGAGGTGAGGAGTTTAGAAGGACAATAACAGACCAATAAGAGATCTTAGGAGTCCAATGTGATGCTTTCCTAGGGCCTGAAAGTCAGTGTATTAAAAGAAAGGCTAAACTATATTAAAATTACTAATGACTTAAACTTTTTTTTGTTTAGTTTAGGCTTACTAGTCAGCAGTGGTGCCTGCTGCTTTGCGAAATCCAAACATCACATTTCATGTTAACAAATGTTGAAACACAAAAAACACATTACAATGGGTAAAAATAGCTGCTTTGAAGTGCTCTGAAATAATAAACTACAGAAACCATGGATCAGGATTACTGTTCTGACTGAATAATCGCTTTTTCTTCTCAACTCATGAGGAAATCCTCCACACTGATAAGCCATTGTTAATCAAAAATCCTTAATTATGTTTGCAAATCAGCATCGAGCAACCAGCTTCGACCCGCCCATTCTCCATCGCCCCCCTGAGAGGTTTAGCCTCACAGGAAGTGATGTATTTTAGCTTGTTATCCAATTAAGGTTAAACTTTTTGCTGCTTACCTCAATAGAATGAGACTCAAACCTCAACAGGGATTTCTCGTGCAGGGTGACAGTCAGTCCTGCTTGCTCCAGAGCGGAGGGGAGATTGCGTCAGAGAGTGGAATAAACAGCTGATTAATGAGCAACATACTCATGAATTGATGCACATTTTAGAGGATATTAAATCCAGTTTAATTACCTTATTTATAAAGTTTGACAAATTTTCACATAATTTTACAAAATTTACACGGGAGGTTTAGCCTCCCTAGTATTAAATGAGAAATCCCCATTGCTAGTCAATACATCAAAAGCCAGTTTGCTGAAAACTGGCTTTTGATGTACTCTAGTACTTAAGAAAGCTTACCCTGAACAACTATAGGAGCACTAACGGAATAAGTATATGAAGTACAGTATACGGTATTATAGGCTTTAGAATGTTTTAATCAACCAAACTTTAAGAAATCTACCTCATGGTCCCAACATAGTCTAGATTTCTCTTGATGAATTTTTAAAGAGACGCATAACTAATTTATAGGCAGCAATATGTCCCAGCCAGATCGAAACCACTTTTGCTTTAGTACTGATATGTTAATTACTTAATCCAATGGACCTGACTGGATGGTAAACAGTCTCCTGGATGGTATCGCTGTTGATAAAGATTGTCTATTTCAAACTGTAGATTTGTAACAGTGACCATCCACGGTATCAGTATAACAGCTGTTTGCAGCAACTATCCTTTATCCAGGTTTTGCTGTCATTGGGTTTAACCTAACTGGAACAGCAGTCCACTCTCATTAAAAACACTATCAATATACCCTTCCTAAAAGGTAAAGTTCTAATCCTTCCATACGGGAATGTCACTTCTAAATACTGATGTACTGTATGTTTCTCTTCTGTGATGAGGATAAATGAGCAGACAGTGCTAGTTTCAGCTGATTTTAAATAGAGATCGCTAAAAAAAAATAAAATAGAAAATAGAAATCCCTGATACATACTGTCAATTTTTTTTTGCCTGATTTCTTAAGCAGATATTTCATTTCTTCATTTATATGATAAAAATGGCAAAATTATGAAAAATGTTACACATGCTACCATTTAAATAAAAAAGAAGCATGTGTTAACAAATCAAATGAAACATTAACAAACAAATTGAAGTGGGAAAGCTTGACCTTTACTTGATCTCAAAGTATGGCTTAATGTATAAATAAATCAAGTAATGCATGTTTGACTAATGCTGATACAAGAAAAAAAAATGCTAATATCGCCCCAAAATATTTGCCAAACTTTTGCAGCTGCCTGATATCTATAATTATGATTAAAAGAGTTTGCAGATCTTTATACGTGGTTTTTATCTGCATTAGCCTGATGTTGTATGTGCATGGGTTAACAGTTAATTTAAATGAACAGAAGCAAAACAAGTATATGTTTGTTTTAGACCCCTTTTCTGGACCCTGGCTTATTTTAATGTATGCATGGCTGTGTGTTTAAATGCTTGAGGTGAAGTTAACTTTGATTTGCTTATTCAATTGATTAATAGTCTATTAGCTGGGATAAATTTGTAAAGAATAGTATTGTTCCAGGTGAAGTGGATTTGTTTTGATTCTATTTTTTATTGATTCTCTTTTCAACTTGGGTTGACTTTTGGAAAGTTTTAGTCATTCTTTTTCCTTTGGAAATACATTGTCAAATTAAAGTTGAAAATAACCCACATACTTATGTATATGCGAAGGATGGGATAGCGGAAGGTACAAATACTTTCATTGCAATTAAAAATAGCTTTTCTGATATTTTTACTTTTACTACTTTACTACTTATTTTATGGTGACTTTTTACTTCTCCTTACATTTTTACACAAATATCTGTACTTTCTACTCCTTACATTTTTAAAAAATTGGCTTTCGTTACTTTAGTTTTGAATCATTTCAATGGAGTTACGTTATTATTTTCGCGTCATCAATACCAAATTCAATCTAATTGGATGGGAATCTACGTTGCATTTGGCGCACGTACCACTACAAGATGAATCGACAGATTCGGTGATATTTCTTAGCTGCAAATCATTGCAGCTTGAGTGGTGGTGGCGTTAACAATGGTAGTATGGGCGACTAGATGATTGAAAATCAACACAGCGGAGGAGATCTAGTCCTATTGGCGGACATCCATTTAAAATGTAGGCAACGACATGAAAAAAGTGGTTTTCTACTTTTTACTTTTATACTTTAAGTAAATTTACAAGCCTGTACTTTGTTACTTTTACTTGAGTAAAGAAGTTTAATCAGTACTTCCACTTTTACCAAGAGGTATTTTTTAACACAAGTATCTTTACTTTTACTCAAGAGTACGGAAGGTGAGTACTTTTGCCATCTCTGTTTTGTGCTGGGTGGTATGGAGCCCATTTCCATTTACGGTAACTTTGCTACTTGAATTCCTTTTGTGTCCAGGCTGAGTATTGAAGGTGGTGGAGGGTCTTCAGAAAAGGGTTCCTTCATTTTCCAGGTTCCCTTTACACATTTATGTTCCTGAGTGCTTAAATGGATGTTTATATGTTCCCTTATGGCCCTAAATACAATTTGAACAGTGGTTTTAAAGAGAGATTCATTAAAAAAACATACTGTGTACTATTACATAACCACAATGTGTAATTTACAGTTAGCTGTTTGCTTTGTTTATCAGTTAGTAAGGCCTGATTTTTTCTATAATATTTTGTTCAGTCAATTCATAATAATTACTGTAGATATGAATGGATTAATATTGGATGTGATGGGCTATAGTACAAGTATTATTTGTGTCATTTCTTTGCCAATGTGTGGAAAAGGATGCAAGGGAATTGATTTGGATGCCCTGCTGCTCTTTCCAAGATAAGGCAATATTTACATCATCATAGACTGAGATGCTCTCGATCAGGGAAGAAGACAGCACTGCAAAATCAGCACCTTTCAAGATCTACTGAATTTTGCTGCTGCCTACATGGATAAGGCAAATGTCTTCTTCAGATAGTTATCATGGACATGTTTCCCAAACTGACATGAAGTATATTTAGAGAGGAGACTGAAATTCTAGAACATAAGCTTGAGAGTGTCAGTGTTTATAGCTGTCAATGGAACCAGGTTATTGCAAAGTACTGCAGATGGAATGATGATGTTTACCTCAAATAAAGCGGCAAGAAGGCCTCTTAAACCAAGAAGGTCTAAGAGGAAAGTTATCTATAATCCATATGCAAACTGTATTTTCTTTTGGTTGAACAAAGTCGAGTGTGATGGCAGCATATGCAGCCCCACGATAAATGTTCTGGTAATTCTTTAGAGAGTGTCAGGGTTTTGTTGTGGTTTGAGGACCCAAATGCAGAGTAAAAGGAGGCAGGGAACATTGTTTGCGAAGCCGAAATAAACAGAGGTAATAGAGGCGGGAATCCAAAAATCCAAAATCAAACATGAAAATATAAAGCAAACCAGAATTATGGAGACATCTGGGGCTCAAACACGAGGAGCCATAGGGAGAGACGAGGAACGGGGACAACAGCATGGAGGACAGCTAAGACAAGGAACCAACAAAGAGTGAGAGCAAGAGGGAGAGCATATATAGCCGACAGAGACAACAAAGAGAGGGTTAACGAGCTGACAAGGGCAGGTGCGGAGAGGAACCAGAGGGGAGCCAAGGGGAAAGGAATACATACACACACACATACACAAGAGGGCAACATGAGGACAACAGAAAACATGAGAACTAACATAAATATAGAAATTACAACAAAACTGGAATTAAACCAATAAATCTAGAAAACAAGGAGCAAAGTAAAGAACAGCAGAACCAAGACCATGACATGCATACATGTTCAAATTTCCAATGCAGAGCACAGACACATACAACCAAGTCATGATTTTTTAATGTACCAGTAGTCTTATTTGTGCGGAAACCTTTTCTATATGAATATGGGTGAGACGACTGTCTTATTGCACCCCTACAAATCCTCGAGGGGAAATGGGCTTGTGCATGCTCTTGTACGCGTTTAATAGGCGTTCCCTCACAGGAGCGAGTACAGGTTTGTGCATGTGCATTTTTTTTTTAAGTGGATTGTGATTTTTTATTTTTTTTTAAATACACAAAAATCCTCAAATATACCTTTAACTACTTGAGTGCACACATTCGGTTCACTCCTTAGCCACCTTTTACCTGAATGGTTTACTTTTACACTAATACTTTCATTTGAGATGCCTTGACGCTACCATGTGGACTTCCATGACGCTACCATGTGGACTTGGCTGGGCTGCAAAGAATCTCCTCAGATGCACTGAGACTTTATTTGACCCTTCCACTTATTTTAGAAGAGGTTTGGGAAGGTGTATTTTTTTTTTTTATAGTAATTAAATATGGAGAGTTTTATTACTTAGATAATTTTCTCCCATAGCTTGCTGATTTTGTATTGTATAGATTAGTTTGGTCTTTTGTTTTGCGGCGCAAATGCTTATGTTTTGCAGCTTGATCGACGGGTTAACTCTCCCTCCTGTTACACGAAATAGACGCGACGGACCGGGCTGGCGGATGCGAATACGAGCAGGATGTTTAGTTTAAAAGGTTGTGTTTAACGGGCTGCCTGAGCTGGCACAGTGGAACACTGCGCCCTCTGCCGCCTGCTGCAACAAAATACCAGGCCAGGATTCCCAGACCAGGTTCTTCTTTATGCGCGGGACTGCCTTCTGGAAGCGCGGGTTCTCCAGGTACTCGGTCCTCCATTCAAGCAGACTGTTGGGTTAATTGGCTTCTCTAAATTCTCGCCTGGAACAGGTGGTTTGTTGTCTCTTTCCTGGAAGATACGGATGCCCAGCCTGTGTCAGATACCAAATCTCTCTTTTACCTGTAGCAAGGCAATGGCGCAATTTTCCAGCCACCTCGCTTGACACGCAGTTAAGTGTGTTAGAAGATGGGATGGTTGTGTTCAACCTGTTTTCTTGTCAAACTGCTTTTATCATGTTTTTTGTGGTCCAATTGTTTTGTTTGTTTTACAAATATTTTTTGCTTTTATTTTTCTTTTATTCTATTTATTAATTTAATGAGCCAGTATAAATGTTACCTTTGCATGCCAGTTTGGGAGGTCTTCATTTTGGTTTTGTTGGCCTCATTTTCTTTGTACAACCAGATTTATGTTTAGAGGTCTTTTTTTTTTTTTTTTTTTTTTTGTAAATAAATATGTTACTGTACTATTTTTGTCTTTAAAATTCCCTGTCCTTCTCTGTTTTATTTTTTTTTTTGTATTTTATTTAATTTTTTTGGCTTGGTCCCTTGCACTGATTAAAAATCTCAACAATTTGTTGACTGTAGGCAACATTCTTTTAGGGAAACAAACCCAGTTTAATAAATCATGGCTGTAAGAAGATTGGTCATTGATCAAGATAATAGTTTTAAAACCACATGGTCGGTTATATTAAAGCCTTTATGTAAAATTTTGACCTTATGTTGATAAATTGAAATTCTATGCATACTTCTTCTCTCTAAAAATCATTGCAGTTGTTTGCTCCTTTATAAGTCGTCCAAGGGATCTGTTCAGTTGAAAGAAATCTTTGAAGCCCTGTATTAGTTTAATTAATATTCCCATAATAGTTGCATGTTACAATCTTTACGCTATAAAAAAAATTTCATGATGCGCTGCTTCTATGAACCTGGTAAACACAAAGACATAACAGGATAAAAGTCCATTCTTAAACAATTTCAAAGAAACTTGCTGGGTAATTCTTCATATTTAAGGTAATTTCTCAAATTTTCTTTTCAAAATGTATACTTTTAGGTAATCTATATTCATGTTTTAGAGTAGCATAAATTTAACGTTAGTGTTTTGCATGATACACTGCTGCATTAGCTTGCTGTTATTGCAACTCAGTGGCTGCAATACAACAATTTTATCTGGATTATAGTTCAAAGGTACAGACATCAAGGATGAGTGTGATGGGGTAAACCACTCCCTGCATTTTCTCAGCAAACAGACTATTTCTCTACCTTGGATCAGACATTTATGTGAACGGTAAACGCTCTGCACGCACATGCTGAGCCTGAAGGCTAACGCAAACATCAACATCATCAAAAATATGGTACCCAGGCGATCATCCTCACCTCTGACAACAACAGGTCAACTGCATCTTTATTTCAGAAATCAGTCCTATTAATAATTCATCCACCCCATCAATATTTCAGTCATAAGCAGCCTTATTTCTGTCCTGCCTGTAAACTAAATCATTAATGACCTATGAACACATAAAACAACACAGAGAAAGCAGTCCAAATGTGTGCTAACATTGCTTGTTCAGACATGAGTTCTCTATCACTGGGCATCCAAGTGCTTTCTATTGTCTTTCCTCCCTCCCTCCTTGCATATGTGTATGCTATCAAATCACTTCAGCAACAGTGATCTAACTACCATGGGCAGCATGGCTTCAGTCCTCTGATTAAAAAGGAAATTAGTTTCATTTTCAAACTGCATTATTAGTGAGAGACTCTTGCTCCGCGCCAAGCCACAAAGGAAAGACTCTCACATTTTCACAGTGTAATAGCTATTACCGGAGCAAATTATTGGATGTACAAAAGGTTTTTCAAACTGTTGAGATTCATAGATAATGCCAAATCTCATTATAGAGAGGATTGCAAAAGTATCAGTTAATTGTCTTTTTGGAATAGATTGAGGAGTATTCTATTGATATCTTGTCATAGAGAGCAAAAAACAAAGCAATCCATAATAATTATGAAGTAGAAGAAGCATTACACATAGACAATCAGCTTGTTTTAAGAGTGCGCTGAGGACAGCCCTAAATAACAGAAAACTAAAAAAATTGCTGCTTATCCAAGAGAAGCACACAAGAGGAGGTAGCAGCTAGGAGGGCCTGTAAGTATCAGGTAAGGAAAATCTTTTTTAGGGAATGTTTTTGAGCTGCAGTCACACTAAGGAGCAGGTGACCTAAATCTGACTTTTAATCCTTATGTGACCCATATCTGATGTGACACAAATGTACAGTAGGTCTTCAGATGATATGGTACTATATAGTCAATAGTTTTTGTTGGACCCAGCCAAATGCTTTGTGATCCTAAATCAGAATGTAGTTCTAAGTGACCTTAGGTCTGAGCGGTCATTAATCCAGGTTTACATCATTGTTAGTGACAGGTTTGTGCTGGAGAAGGAGGGATGATGTGAGATTATATATGTAAACAGGGGGAAAACAAGTGAGTTTAATATTTGATTACTGTATGCCAGCACTGATGTTCTGATTTGCAGGTTTTAGAAAAGTCTCTTTATTTATGCAGTGGAGAACAAGCCTACTTGCATCTAGGTGATGCTGATTAAAAAAGTCAACTTGCAGATCGTTGTGAGAAGTGTTCGTCCACTTTCAAAGGAAGGGCCTACAACAGCATTGTTTATATATTTTAAAACGGAGGCTGTTGATTGTAATAGTTTTCCTTAGCTCGGGTTGTACAGCATTTCCTGATGTACACACAATTACAGACATGTGCAGCAGCAGTATTTACCTTCATAAACACAGCGTGTTGCAGGTTTTACCACGTCGTCTTCTGTGCATGTAGGTCACTTCAAGGCCATTGGCTGTTAAAACTGGAGTTCAATGGCAGTCACTATAATAATGTAAACAATCAAGGGGAAAATTTTTAATTGAGCACGGAGCTATGCAATCAAGAAAATAACCTTGCATGCGCTTGCCACAAACATGTCCCTTGAGGAGAAGTGGCAAAAAAAATAAACATTTGAAGGAAAAAAACAGCAAATTACAGCTCACAACCCCTAAACCAACCACCCCCCCATGGTGCAACATGTTGGTGGCAGCACCATGTTGTGGGGATA
>JAGKQL010005169.1:0-12082 GCA_018398635.1 Cyprinodon brontotheroides
CCGAGGTCAGCTGAGCTGGCACCAGCGGACCTACGCATTCAGGTGACCCTCCTTTCACGTCGGTTCTGCCTGGTAACTCGGATCAGGTCTGACTGTCCTGTCCTCTTGTTGCAGTGAGAACCATCTCCCCACGATAGAGATAGCAATCAGAAACACAGGAGAGGCTGACCAGTGGTGCCCCCTGCTGGAGACCCTCACAGATGCAGAAATGGAGAAGAAGATTCGAGACCAAGACAGAAACACCAGGTCAGATCATCTTTCTATCGTTTCTCTGACTGACGAGCTTATGACGAGGAATTTCTCTTTCTCTTCTTCTCCCTGTGAACCAAACCTTTAGTCTTTCAGTTGAAGAACAATCTCACAAGAATCTTTTACCTCTTCCCTGCATGTGCTGATGAAGTTTCTCTGTCATCAAAGTCACAGTCATTCTAAAAAAGTAAAAAAAAACAATCCACTTTGTTTACAAGTTTGAAGACGTTTTGCTTCCCTTCCAGGAAGCTTTTTCAATTTAAAACGTCAGAAATAGCACTAGAGGGGACCAAAAACTATTTAATTTGCCTGTTTTCTAAGCCCAAAAAAGGCTTTGTTTTTGTTCCACTCTATAAAGCCTCAAACTCAACACTATTTCTGACTGTTTGAATTGAAAAACCTTCCTGGATGGGAAGCAAAATGTCTTCAAACTTTAAAACAAAGTCCTGTGGATTATTTTTTTTTTATTTTTTTGGAATCTTCCTTACATGAAGAGAAATGTGTTTCAATATTATTAAAAGCAACAAACATGTTTTAAGAAAAGGAAATTTATCAAAAGTGGAACTTTTAAAAACTTCTCAATAAAAAAAAAAGGTTTTTGAGAATAATTTACAAAATGCATGCAAAATTTCAGTTAATATATTTAAAGTTAACCTTTTTTTAGGCATAATTTTTCCAGTTTTAATTTTCCAAATGTATTTTTTTTCCCAAATTATCTTTTCTTTTTTTCTGATTTTAATATTTTTTATTTGTGTTTGAAGACGGATTCTTAAGATTTCAGTCTTTTCAAATCATATTTCACGCTTTAACCTTCTGGATTGACTGACCAATAGAAACTTAAAAACTGTTAAAGGGGATTTATCCCCCCAAAAATTTGAAAAAATAAAATCAGAAAAAATTTAAAAAAAAATATAAACAAGAAAAAGACTTCAAAAAATAAAATCTTGAAAAAACTAGAATCTGAAAATATTTTTGAAAAAAAAATTTATATTAAATCTAAAAATAAGTGAAATATCAGGAAAAAAAAGAAAAATATTTGAAAAACCTGCAATTTCTAAAAATTTTGGTTGAACTTTTGCATAAACATAAATTACTTTTTAAGCCTTTTTTTTTTAAATATGTTTTTATCAAACTTCCTTATTTAAAAATATCGTCCTGCCTTTAATTACTTTGGAACAAACCTTTATTCATAGATAATAACCTGTTGCTGGTCTATTAAAGTTTGTGGTTGCACTGGGATCATGTCAACATCGGAGGGGTTGTTTTCTAATTTTCTGTCACAGAGACACAAACTGTTCACATACATTAAAAATATTTCATCTGAGGAGCCATAATCTGAACCAGCCTGTTTCTTTGTAGGCGACTGAGACGACTGGCCAACACCGCCCCCTCCTTGTAGAACAGGACTGCTTCAGGTGAGGCAGACCTCTGTTTCTACCCTGGATCAACCCTACACTATGAGCAGAGACAGCCGGGACAAACCTCATCGACTGAAGTCTGCAGACGCATCCAGACGTTCCTCTGCAGTTCATCAGCCATGTAGCAGCTCAGTTAGTTTGTTCCGAACAATTTCTGTTGCAGACATACCTGCTTTCACTTTAAAAGAGGATTTTTTGGCCACCAAAATCAGCTCTAATGTTCCAGATCTTTTAAGTTTCTCTTGAGAATTCAGTCCAGCTCTGAGTCTGGATCAGTAACTTAAGGTTCACCATAAAGCTGCTCCACCACCGGGATGCATCACCATGGCAACTGATGCTGGAAACTTCACTTGCTCAAAGTTTGAGCCTGTAGCACATTTAGATGAATTAATGTTGTGACCCGGGATGGAACATTTGTGTGGATATAAGCTAAACTTGTGTTTTAAAAAAGATTCCAGGATTCACTCTACTTCCTGCAGGTCAGCAAAGAGGAAAACAGGAAAAACTCTCAACATAAATCCTCCAAATATTCCTGCATAATGTGCTCCAAAGGCTGGACATGTCGGCAGGTAAAATAATGTGGCCTGAGAGGCTGGGTTCGGCTCGGTTCTGATAGGAGTCCTTTTGTTTTCACAGTCCTGACAGGAACAGCAGATGGTCTCAGTATTATGGAAACTATGTTCATTTTGTCACTTCTTTTGTAAATTGTCTGACCTTTATAGTAACTGTTTTTATATGAAAATAATAAAAAAAATCTCCTAAAAAGAGTAGACTAAGATTGAATTCATCTTTCTAATGAAAAACCGGGGTAGTTGTAACGGACCCGAGTTTACTGGAGTATTACTGATTCATTCTGAATGTCAGCTAAAGCAAATAAAACATTTTTATCATACTATGACTTGATGAAGAAAACCTTCCAAAGGATAAAAAATGACTAAAATAAAGAGATTAGTCCATAAAATCCAAACTGAAGCTTTCGTTAACAGACTGTGGCGGTGTTCAGTAATGGTTCCTTCTCATTGATCTGAACGCTCCAAGTGATTCATTATCTTCATCCGTGGGCCGCCCTGCCTGAGGTCAGTGAGTTTGTCCAAAAACTCAGTGAATTCACAGATCAACCTGCTACTCTCATCTGTTCCCTCAGGAAGGGTGTCTCTGCTCAGGTTTCCATTTATTTTTGTTTCCAGCAGCAATGTGATGCTCAAAACAGAGCCAGTGCAATGTGCCAGTTCTTTTCCCTCTCTTTTTACTATCAATATATGAAGGTAGTAATTCCAGCTAAAAGCTTTATATAGATTATAAACCAACTTGCCAGTTTTCATAAAAGTAGCTCGCCTACTTTATAAAGGGGTAATTACTGCTAGCTTTATGTCTCTCTTTAGTATAAACAGAAGCATCCAAGCTGAAAGAACTGACTTTATCCGGCCACAAAGAAGAAACATTTATGATAAGCTGTTATTGTTTTATGTTTCAGTTGTAGCTATAGTTCAGGAAGAGGATTAGGGCCACTGGAGAAAAAAAAAAAAAGAAAACTGATTTTTAAATTTTATTTCAGTTTAACATGGGGAAAAAGTCAAAATTCTGAGATTAAAGTCAGAATTCTGAGATTAAAATCAGAATTCTGACTTTTTTCTCAGAATTCTGAGATTCTGACAATAAAAAAAAGTCAGAATTCTGAGAAAAAAGTCAAGAATTCTGAGATTAAAGTCAAAATTCTGAGAAAAAGTCAGAATTCTGAGATTAAAGTCAGAATTCTGAGAAAAAGTCAGAATTCTGAGATTCTACTGAAAAAAAAAGTCAGAATTCTGAGAAAAAGTCAGAATTCTGAGATTAAAGTCAGAATTCTGAGATTAAAGTCAGAATACTGAGAAGAAAAAAGTCAAATTCTGAGAAAAAAGTCAGAATTCTGAGATTAAAAGTCAGAATTCTGAGAAAAAAGTCAGAATTCTGAGATTCTGACAATAAAAAAGTCAGAAATTCTGAGAAAAAGTCAGAATTCTGAGATTAAAGTCAAAATTCTGAGATTAAAGTCAGAATACTGAGAAAAAGTCAGAATTCTGAGATTCTGACAATAAAAAAAAGTCAGAATTCTGAGAGAAAAAAGTCCAGAATTCTGAGATTAAAGTCAGAATTCTGAGATTAAAGTCAGAATACTGAGAAAAAGTCAAATTCTGAGATTCTGACAATAAAAAAAGTCAGAATTCTGAGAAAAAGTCAGAATTCTGAGATTAAAAGAGTCAGAATTCTGAGATTAAAGTCAGAATACTGAGAAAAAAGTCAGAAATTCTGAGATTCTGACAATAAAAAAAGTCAGAATACTGAGAAAAAGTCAAATTCTGAGAAAAGGAAGTCAGAATTCTGAGATTAAAGTCAAATTCTGAGAAAAAAAATCAGAATTCTGAGATTCTGACAATAAAAAAGTCAGAATTCTGAGAAAAAGTCAGAATTCTGAGATTAAAGAAGTCAGAATACTGAGAAAAAGTCAGAATTCTGAGAGTTAAAATCAGAATTCTGAGAAAAAGTCAGAATTCTGAGAAAAAGTCAGGAATTCTGAGATTAAAGTCAAAATTCTGAGAGAATTAAAATCAGAATTCTGAGAAAAAGTCAGAATTCTGAGAGAAAAAGTCAGAATTCTGAGAAAAAAGTCAAATTCTGACTTTTTTCCCATACTATACTGAAATAAATTTAAAAAAATCAGTTAACTTTTTCTTTTTTTTTTTCCAGTGGCCCTAATCCTCTTCCGTATATAGTAGTACTTGTGTGTTTTGATAAATATACTAGGAGAAGAACCGTCTGCTATCCCGAAGAATCACTAAGCCGAGTCAAATTATCCGGATCCCAGACTGGAGCTGAAATTCCCACCTTCAATTCACGGCCTGCTTGATGTAATCTCGCGATAAACGGTGAGACTAGCAGAAGCCGGTTTGGCGCAGTCAGCAGCAGTCATTTAGCGGTAAAAAACCTCATTTTAATTTATAAAATACACAGAATTTGAACTAGTTTCTGATTATTTTTCGTGTTTTTTTGTTTTCACTCCGCCAGCGGATTATCCGCTCTGTTTAAACTCCCTTCAGCGTCTCTGTCGGACACTAGATACACTGTCAATTCGGATTATAATCCCACTAACGGACCGTTTTCATTGAATTCAATCCGTTCAGGAGGCGCTTTTATAAGCGGACCAGAACCGAACAGGTTATCCTCGGTGGTTCTGGTTAGGAAATTCGCCTCAGAAGAACGGTTGTAGTTCCAGTGTTAGAAGCTAATATTCGGTATTGTTTTGGGGAGCAGACGGAGGGACATGTGACGTGGTGTTAGTCCGTCCATCAGTTCGCTTTTTTAGCTTTTTTCTTCCTCCTTTTGTTGGTTCGGGTTTAACAGAACATTTATGATTCAGCAGCAGGGGACTCGTCTCCTCGCCGGTGTGTTCTGCCAGTGTCGGTCCGCGGAGACCCACGCTGGCGTGGACCCGGGTGGAGGGTGTGGGCCCCCTCCCTCTGTCCACCCGCAGTCCTCCTCCCAGGACTCTCGGTCCGGTTCGGAGATGGTGGACCATCCGTGTGACATGTGCGGAGGTCCGGAGCAGGAGCACCGCCTGAAGGTTCTGTTCCAGATCCTGGATGTGAACGGGGACGGAGGGATCTGCGTGAACGACCTGACAATCGGTCTGAAGAAGCTGGGAGTCCACCGAACCGAGCACGAGCTCATGGTAAGAGGACCGGTTCTGGTTCTGGTTCTGTTTCAGAGCAGAAACTCCTTTTTGTTCTAAACAGGCAGCATAGTGAGCGGCTCAGGTTACAGTAGACGTGCGGGTCGTGTTGGACCTGCTGAGCAAAAACATCCCAGAATTCCAGTGAAATAAAAATTTAGATGTTTTCTATTAGTTCTCTTCGTGTTTTTTAACAAATGTTTTTTAATTACACCCATATAGGTTCTGTGCCATTATTTTATTTTAAGTACTGAACTTTCACAAAGTTCCTCTTTCCAAGCCTGGATCATGTATTCAAATGTAATATCACCAAAATAAAGATGTTGTTACGTTTGGTGTTTGGCCACGCCCCCCAGATTATCAAGGTGTCTTATTAGTGTTGCACCGATTCCTTTTTTTGGCCCCGATACCTGGCTGTGCAGTATCAGCCGATACCGATACTATCTGTTTGAAATTGATGTGTGTGTGTATATATATTAGGGCTCCAGGCGATAATTCAATAACGATATATATCGATCGATAGGCGTGTGGCGCAATAGAAAAAAAGAGGGTCGATAAAAGTTGGATAAAAAACGCAGTTTTCCTTCCTTCTCATTGTAGCCTAGCATGTAGGTTTATGCTAGTCACTGCTTCCTCCCAACCAATCACTGTCAGCGGACCCAACGAGCACGCCGTCACTACGCGCCGCCCTCTCAACTGTGGCACAGAGCACATGAAGCTGATGCAGCAGGGAGAGGCGGAGGAATTGTTTCAAAGAAAGGTTTTTTGTAGTTCGGCAGTCTAGCAGTATTTCGGTCATGGTAAGTCAGACAAAAAACAAACCACAGTCCTCTGTAAAATGTGTAGGCGGGAACCAGTGAAAATTATATTTTAAAATTATACTTTATTTATTTGTTATATTTATTTTGGTCACTTAGTTTATTCTTTGTCAGTATTTAATAACATAACTCAGGTCTCTTAAGTTATTTTTTCTTTTTAAAACAATTCTGTTATGGTTAAAAAAGTTGGTTAAATAAAGATTTAATTGGAAGTCTGTGTTTGTGTTTTTATTAAAATTAAATCATTTAGCGCAATATTATAAAAAGTCCAAGGCAGAGAGCCGTGTGCACATAATATATGGTTTCAAGAATAATCTTTTCAATGAATTATCGATGTCGATCAATATGCATTTTTTTATCGATAAGCTTTTTCTACATCGCCCAGCCCTAGTATATAGTGCAGAATATACTTGTACTAACGTACACACCCAGTTTTGCTGGTTCTGCGCCGTCGGTATGGAATTTCTAGCTTCGCACAGCAGTTTCCCGCCAAAGCACTAGGGGGAGCCTATTCGAGAACTCGCGACAACTTCGACGGATGATCGTGAGAATTTAGGCGGTGCCGGTGCGAGTGTTTATCTTGCAAATTAACGATGGCGCATCTGCAAGATGTCACGGAGATGGATCTAGAGTTGCTAGACATCGAAGAGGAACAGGTTCTGTTAATGAAGTTGGCAAAAAGACAGATTAACCTTTTTTGTAGTAGTTGTCCAATTTAGTTGTTCCTCGGTTTTTAAAAATAGTGCGCCCTGGAACTGAATCGAGAAGGACCAATCACAGCTGCTTTTTGTCTGCCACCTTCTGCTCGAGGTCTGCGCAGGTTTGCGACCGTCCAATAAGTGCGAGACGAAGCACTGAGGCAGATTTGACTGTTGCAGAGGCTATGTATCAGGAGCATAAATTGGCCTTAGATATAAAGAACTGCATACTATTGGGTTTCCGCGGGTCATTAAAAGTCATTAAATTATTATAGTGCCATTATTATTATATCAGATATAAATGGTTCCGTGTGTTTGCGTGGAACTGCTTCCCGTTGATCGTAAAGCCGTATGTTTGGAAACGAAGCTCGAGGCGGAGAAAAAGCTGGAGAATGGGAAATGCAAATTTCAACAAAAGGGGCTGGAAAACGAGGAATTCGGGACATGGCTGCAGCCTGTCGACTGTAAAGAAGGATTTTGCCGTGATATATGTATCTATATATCTATAGATCTATAGATATATTGAGAGAGAGAGAGACATTGGTACTTGATGGCATTCAAATTATTTCTAAGAGCATTAAAAGAACATTAAAAAGCATTAAATTAGAGTTATTCATTCCTGTATAAACCCTGTATTACTTGGATGTAAAATAATTGCCATCATGGCTTTGTCAAGCTGCTGCCTACCTTTATGAAGCAGGAAAAAGACTAATATAAAGTGAATCCAGTAGAACTTTTTATTGCCTACCTGGAATGGGATACAATAGTTGTGCCCTATTTGTTGGTATTCGCCAATGCCACCATTTTAGTGCTGGATCAGGACCCTGCTCGATACTGGTATCAGTGCGACACTATTAAAAACCCAGGTTGGTTTTAGGGGGTCTTTCTGCTTCCCTCACTATTTCCACTGCAGAAACTATTTGACCCAGAAAGTTCCTACGCCTGGAACCTCATTTCCAGGAACCTGTTATCTTCGGTGGCCCTCTGCTTGTTTGAGTTTCCACTGAAATGTCAAAATCTTCACTAACTTCTTAGATTACATCACTTTGTGGTGATCAATGAAGCAGCAGAGTCCATAATGCACAGAAGAACACTGGAAATTGGGCCAAAAAAAATCCCAAAACTTCTCAGAGAGTTTCAAGCAGTCATGGTTTAAAACCAGTTAAAGTAAATGGGAAATCGTAGTGATCGCAGCTATGCGATCAGTTTTTTTATTTTAATAAAGTGGACACTAACTGGGATAGAGCTCTTGGTTTTTACTGTAATCCATCAGTCAATGCTAGGTGACTGTGTTGTTAGCAGCATTTTTAAACAGGTTGTTCTGGTTGCTCTCAGAGGAATGTTAAAACTCCACTCTATGCATTGAATCACAAAAGTCTTTCCTTTCTACTATGCTTATTACTCGCATGTCTTATGCTATCATGCTAGAAATATTTTGTTTCACATCACCTTTCAAAGACAGCAGATATTGTAGCTATACCACGTAAATGCGATACGGCTAAATACAAGACTATTTAGAAGTAACTGAAAGGAGTTCATCAGTGTTTATATTTACTAACAAGGAATACATAAAAGTTCATCTTGCATCCTTGTAGCATATTCAAAGGTAAAGTGGAGGATTTTTAGCAAAGTTTTAAAGAGACTCAATACTCTCCCCACTTTAAAAAAATAATGAAATAGCATATCTAGAACCCTGTACCAGCTCGACAGTAAATAGCGTCTATTAAGCATATGCAGAAACACTTCTAAATTACCATTTCTCCTTGTGCGGGTATGCCGAGAGTCTCACCAGGCTGCATCGCTCATACAAGCTAACTTTCAAAAGAAGATTTTCAGTTTTTCCACTATCAGGGTTCCCTGTGGGTCCTTAAAAAAGTCTTAAAAGGCATTGAATTCTTCAAAATAAAACTAAGGCCTTAAGTGATACATTAAAATGTCTTAAATCAGTCTTTAAGTAGGTTTTATTTAAAACATCATAAATAGGATTATTTTTAAATTACTTATTTTTATTACGATTTATTTTGTAATCTAAATAAAACATCAAAATTGAAAAGAATAAAAGGTACTTTGTTTTTGAAAAAAAAAAAAAATAACGGCTTCGCCATTATTGGTTCGTCCCGATAAGCGGAACCAATAAAAGCGTTCTTGCGGCCGGGACATTTGGGAGGTACGCATTAACTTTTGTCTGGAAAATATGAGCAAGTGTAAATTTAACCAAAAATTGTCTCCAGCCAGAGTTTCCTCCACGGCTAAAACCAGAAGGAACATACACATGAGGCTCAGTGGATTTAGTGCAAGAAGTCATTCAAGCTCAGGGCGATGGGAATTAAGGCATTGGAATTAAAGCCAGAGAGCACAAAGCGTCCAAAATGGAGTTACAGAGAAACAGGCGGTATTTCTCAGTTGGATTTCACCGCCAATGCCTGCTTCCTGCATGGGAAGCTTTTCAAAATGTAGAAACATTAGTGCAGTGGGGTTAATATTGAAATAAAACCTTTGGGTTAAGTTGTCGCAAGCAGGTTTTTCTTGTGTTTTTTGTGAATTTGGTCTTAAATTTTTTATTTCAAGTGGCATTAAAAAGTCTTAAAAAGTCTTGAATTTAACTTGCCTTATGCTGTAGGAACCCTGACTATATAAGTAAAGGTAAGCAACAATGGGGACGAGCATGTTGGACCGCCTTACGTAAACGTATCACCATAATGATTGACAATAAGGAGGAACACTTATTTTGATGATCCTTCCGGAAAAAGAACATCCTCCACTATACCTTTAAACAGTGTAAACAATCCGGTATTGCTTTGCTTGTAAATACCAGCAAAGCCCTGGTTAAAAATGAACAGTAGGGCCCATTATAACATTACATCATAAATTTCAAATTTTCAATCTAATGAATTATTTGCTTCACATCTAATTCATGATGTATTCATACTGACTGAGAGGTTGGGCGCATCCTCAGCGTCATATAAAGCATCCCTCTGTTTTCAAGTAGGAGCTTAATGATAAAAAGGATCTTTAAAGATTAGATGCCCAAACCTATCATTTAAAAATCCAGTCTTATAATTCCTAGATGGGTGCACGATTATTTTTTCCCCTTTTTTTTCAAGATGATTATTTTGCAAATTGATTAATCTGTCCATTGTTTTTTTGTTATTGCTAAGAAAATAAGGTTCTTTTAAAGGAATAGTACACCCAAAACATGAGGATTAGCCTTCATTTTTTCTACTCACCCCCATGCTGAACAACACTCTGGAGTACTTTTGATATCTCAAATGCATCTGGAGATCTGGGAGGCTTCTTGTATAATTTACTAGAAACGAACTCATTTAGAATGTTTTAGAGCATAAACAGTAGTGTATAGGATTTCAAACTGAGTCCTGAACCTCTGGTTCCGTCTGGACCAAAACGTCCAGATGAAAGACTAGTTCGGCAAAGAATCCCATGCTCTTCCTCAACACTGAAGTCCTCAGACATTTTTCTTTCGCTATTTTTCTTTGCACAGGTGTAAACAGCACATTTCTCCTTCTACGCTTGCATTATCGGCAGCAGACGCTGAATGCGCATCTCATCTGGTTTGGTCTGTCAGCGTTTCCGTAGAGACGTCGTGAACGCCAGCTTTCAGGAAATCCTATACACTACTGTTTTATGCTCTAAAAACATCTTAAATTGACTCCTTTGTTTTGAGTAAATTCTGGATGCTACCCACCTGTACACTTGGGAAATACATTGGACGAAAGAGTATGGAGGAATATTGACACGCTTTTTGTGGACTTTTATGAATCTTTTCTGCTCATGGCCATAGACCTCTATTATTTGAATGTCAGTAGACAGCAAGAAGTCTCCCAGACCCTATATAGATGCATTTGAGATATCAAAAAGTACCCAGAGTGTTGTTCAGCATGGGGTGAGTAGAAAAATGAAGGCTAATCATGTTTTGGGTGTACTATTCTTAAAGGAATAAAGAAGAGTTTATGAAATTAGACCAGGGGAAACCAAAACTTTTCCAATTTGACGAACTCTCTTGACTGTGTGTTGAACCAGCCTGTCGGGACGCCATGCTGTCCTGCCCCGTTTTAGAGATTTCTGTACATTTCAGATGCAGTGAAACGAATTCCAGTATTGAACCTTTTGCTGTTCTGGACAGCAGGTCTTGTGACTTACTGTTGGTCAATACTTTCCTTCAGGTCAAGCGCATGTCACTCTAAACAATTTAAAAGAATCTGGGTGCTGACAGAAAACTTGAACATCCCGTTTTAAATACATGTTCAATCTAGTTTAGAGAGTGTTGAACTTTGTGGTTCAACGAGTGTGACGAACTCTGAAATGTTCCTTCTGATGGAAATCAGAACCGACCCATGTGTCACACAGCAGGCTTTGGTCCAGAGCACGGAAGAAATAGATGCAGTGTTGAAGTGTCCAAATGAAGCCGTTCAATGTGTGGGGGGGCGGGTGAGGCGGAGGACGGGACTGGAGAAAAAGAGAGGTGAAACTAAGGCATTTGAGGAGCCTTACGCTAAAGCTCAGCACAGGGTTTGTTTGGATGCAGCCAGGATTTGAGGGACAGACGGGTCACAGTTTCACAGAGGGGCTAAAGTGTCTACAACTTTAGGTTACTGAGGGCGATCTTTAACTGTCGTCAGCGTTTTGCCTCTTCCCTGCAGCAGAAAGCTGGTGGGTGAATCAGCACGGGTTTGAAAAACTGCAAAGATGGATGTCAGTGAATGGATGTAGACTTTGTAAATGTCAGATGCAATTTTTAGTATTTGAAGTTGTTTCACGCATTATCCAAATAATCAAGACCTACATCTGACTGTAGGTGTCTCATCTGAAAAAAATACTAGACAGACTGACTTTCTTTCCTTCTTTCTTTCTTACTTACTTGTTTATTTTTCTTATTTTTTTTACTTACCTTTCTTTCTCACTTACTTGTTTACTTATTCACTTTTCTTATTTACTTTTGTTTTACTTACCTTTACCTTACCTTACTTAACTTTCTTTCTTTCTTACTTGTTTACTTACTTTTGTTATTTACTTTTCTTTTTTACTTACCTTTCTTTCTTACTTACTTGTTTACTTACTTTTCTTATTTACTTTTCTTATTTTATTTTTTACTTACCTTTCTTTTTCACTTACTTACTCGTTTACTTATTCACTTTTCTTATTTACTTTTCTTATATTTTACTTACCTTTCTTTCT
>JAGKQL010005170.1:0-12522 GCA_018398635.1 Cyprinodon brontotheroides
TATGTCTGATTCTGATTTAATATCTAATAGTTATAGAATAAAATGATTAAACAGAAATAAAGCTTTTTTTCTGTTTAAGATTAATTAAAAGTGTTTAAATAACTACTATTTTATTTCAGGCAGTTCGTTAATCTGTACCAGATTAGGATAAACTGCACATGTGATTTTTAATCCCTCTGTCTTGTACTTTATTCCTGTCACTGTTTTATGTTTTGTGTAACTTTGTAAATAAAGTTGCAGAAAAAGTGTCAAATATTATGTCAATTTAACCCTAAGCTTTGACTGTCAGACTGACGTTGTATATGGAAACAAACGTCTTTAATAATATCTTTAGTTTTTAACGCTACATTTTAAGGGATATGTCTACATTAACCTTTATGGTACAAGGATCACCTGAAAACTTAACTGTTTAACTTTGTCGGAGAAAAAGTTTCCGGGAACGGGACTGTGCCTGGCAGTCAACACACCGGGCGAAGATACCATCCTTACCTTCCTGGCGCGGAAATGTGAAAAAGTTTCTGCTTCATTTTAGGCTGATCGTCCGCGATGTTTGCTAATATAATGAAAAGTCAAAGTTGTTTCCTTTGATCAGACGTCCAGCTCGCCTCTGAATATCGATGAACACGCAGATATGCTGCAAATAAAGTAATTTAAAGCTGTTTTGCTTTATACTGTGAGAAGTTAGCGCCCAGGTTTAGCTCGCTGCTGTCATTCCCTTTGCTAGCTGAAAAACAATGAGCTCCTCACGGGAAATCAAGCGTAAGTATCTCTTAACTTCAATGTTTTTCTGCTGTTAAAGAATGAAGCTAACCCACCCGCTGTGTTTGTTTTGTCTCAGAGCTGCAAAAAGCGAAAAGTAAAGCTCAGGCTAACAACAACTTAAAGGAAGAGGCTAATATCTGCAACCAGCTGGGAGAGCTGCTCTCCAGGAACGGTAGGACTTCTTTAACTTTACATTTTACACACATTACAGTAAACAAATATGTAATCGGTTGATTTAATACTGAAATACTTTGTTGTATTTGCAAAAGTATGGAGCAGTATTTAGCAAGCAGTTTCTGTAACTTCTATAAGGAAGGAGATCAATAGGAAAGCTCACAGGACACTATCCGAGCATATTACTGGAAAGCTTGGTGGAAGGAAAAAGTGTGACTGTAAAATGTGCAGAACTGTTCAGTTAAACCGCTCCTGGGCTAGAGGCGACTTTAGATAGTGATGGGTTCATGAAGCGTTTAGTACGGAAGAGGATTCTCGAAAGTTAACCACTTTAAAAATTCAGTTTAGTATGGGGAAAAAGTCAGAATTCTGATTCTTTAATCAGAATTCTGGACTTTTAAATCAGAATTTGGATTTCTATCAGAATTCTGACTTTTTTCTCAGAATTTGACTTTAATCTCAGACAATAAAAAAGTCAAAGAATTTGAGATTAAAGTCAGAATTTGAGATTAAAGTCAGAATTGAGATTAAAGTCAGATTCTGAGAAAAGTCGAATTCTGACTTTTTCCCATATACTATACTGAAATAAAATTAAAAAAATTCAGTGTTAACTTTTTTTTTCCCAGTGGCCCTAATCCTCTTCCTCAGAAGTTTAAGACGCATAGACAAACTGTATTGATATGTGTCACTGAATACTGACACCTGCTGGACATTTGAAAACACTACAGGTGGACTAACAGACTAAAGGCCCATTCATACCTCACGTAAAAGACGGATACGTGTGGAGTGTTTCATACGTTCTAACCGTCGATTTCGTCCGTACTTTGACACGAAAATTGGGAGCTTACGCTTTACGGATCTAAACGCAGTGTGATCAATACGGAGCAATACTACCGAAAACGTGGGGAAGCTATTGAGTGTTTAGTACAAAATGTCAACAAAATCACAAAGAAGGTTAGAATCAAGTTAGGGTTAGATATTCAATGTTAGGGTTAGATATTCAATATTCAATGGCCTCACGTTCCACCGTCGATCCTCGCTTTTTACTCTTTCTTTTCGCCACCGGAGCAAAATGCAACAGAATCAGGCGTCTCGTAACCATCGCCATGTTTTGATCAATGATGAATCTATTAAGCACAGCCAACTGCCACCTAGAGTGCAGCCGACGGTTGGTTGCACTTTCAACGGACGGAGGTATGAAGGAGTCGCAACGGATAGAACGCACTTTAGACAGAAATACGGACAGTGGACGGCCAAACGTGAGGTATGAATGGGCCTTAAACTGACCCTGATATGATGACCTATATCAGGGGTAACCAATTAAAAACCAGCGGGGTCCGAATAAAGAAAATCTTAAACCAGTAAAGGTCCCCGAGACTTTTTTAATGACCTGTTACTTTAAACAGAATTTAACACTGAAATAAAATGAGGTGCAATACTTTAGTTGCAGCCTTACATCAAACTATGGTTTTCAAAAGAGTGGATTGGTGATGACTACAAACAAAAAAGGTCTATTAATTGATAAAAACAATTTCTCCCTGGGCCCTTTGTTATAGTTATGTTTCTGTGAAGCTGAGCGGATTCTATTAATATTGAGGGTGGAAAGTGGAACTGTAGTCAGATTCCTTTTTAAAAAAAGTAATTTTTCAGTTTATTCAAGAGAGTATTAATAACCTGCTCTGTAGAATACAGTATTTTAAATATGATTTAACTTTCTTCCTGCTTTCTTTCCTCTAATAGCAGCCCAAACACTTTATTTCTTTGCAATGTTTTTGGCTCCACCTGGCGTAATTTCTGTTACTGCTTTTCAGCATCAGTGCTTGCTCAGTTGGCTCTACTGGTGGAAAAGGGCATATATTGATGTTTTCTGTTTGTTAATGAGATGCATCTGCAGCCAGTTAGTCTAATTTGGCTCATGTGAACCTTAAGGTAAATATGAGGCTGCCATCGAGGAACACAAGCAGGAGCTGGCTCTCTCCGAGGTGCTGAATGACGTGATCGGACGCGCGGTGGCGCATCGCAAGATCGGGGAATGCTACGCTGAGATGGGCAACATCGAAGCAGCTCTCAAGGTGAGTTCTCTCTACGGAAAAAGGTTTACGTTGCTGAAAATCTGTCTTACTTGTGTCACTCTTCCTCTCCAGCACCAGCGCTGTCACCTGGACCTGGCCCGCTCCGTCAGCGATCATGCAGAGGAGCAGAGAGCTCTGGCCACCATTGGTCGAACCTTCCTTTTTCGTTACGAATCTGATCAATCTAGAAACACCTTAAAGCAGGCAGAGGACGCTTTCAGGAAGAGCTTGGCCGTTGTGGACGATCGACTAGGTGGTGCGTATCGTCTCTGGTTAAGGTCACCATTTCAGGAAGTGAGGTTGAATGATTTCCAGTGGATTGGCTTTCTTATCTTTGCTCTTCAGGGACCGTTCCTGAGAGGGAGATTAATGAGATGAAGGCTCGTCTCTATCTCAACCTGGGTCTGGTCTGTGATCATCTGGGGGAGCACAAACGCTGCAGCGAGTTCATTCGGCGTAGCGTTTTTATCGCAGAGTAAGTAGAAGCGGGAAAATAATTTCTTTCAATGCCTGAGTTGCATCAATCTTCCAGCGATCAGAATCTGCCAGACTCTCCTTGGTCAATGATCACAAGATCAAAGAATTAATAAGAGGTAGTTTTCATTAAAACATCAATTCTGTAGTGCAGTGGGTTTAAAAAACATTTGAAAAGGTTAGAGATAAATATCCTGATCCATAAACAGAAATAATCTGGTATTTTAACTTGCTGCACCTCCATCAGCAGCAGATTTGATCAGCTTGAACTCTTCTGGTCTCTGTGCTGTAAAGGAGAAGCCAGCTGCTGGAGGATCTGTACCGGGCAAACTTCAACCTGGGCAACATCTACTTCCGTAACGGGGAGCCCTCCAACGCCGTGCGCTGCTTGGAGCAGGCCAAAGAATGCGCCAGGAAGATGAAAGACAAGTTCAGTGAGAGCGAGTGCTTCCACTGCATCGGCAAGGTCTGAACAGCGGGAGGGCCTTTAGCCGCGTGGCGCTGCGGTTCTGCTCGTTCTGACCACTTCTGTCAACAGGTGCAGCTTACTCTTGGCGATTTCGTAGCAGCCAGACGATCTCTGAAGAAGGCCCTGCTTCTCGGGTCACAGCAGGAGGCTGACAAAACGGCTGTGAAGAAAAATTTCAAATACGGTGCGAATTCCTCTCCAGCTTTGTCTGTGTATTTTTTTTAATCAGGGCCGGCCCAAATTATAAGCAAACTAAGCAGCTGCTTGGGGCCCCCAGGCATTTAGTAGGCCCCCCAAGAGCATATTATTATGTAACTGTATTTATTTGTTTATTTCCATATATACTTGGGCTACACCTAATGATTATTTTATACTTTTATCGATTAATTGATTAATAATCAGATAGCAAAAGGTTCCTTATGGAACATTTTTTGTGAAATTAAACGAAGTAAAACTAAAAGTTTTCAGCTTGAGGAGTCTTGGAATTTTTTTATTTTAAATGCAAAATGTTTATATATATATATATTACTTTTTTAGTTATTTATTTAGTTTTTTAATATTATTAAACTGTTTTGGTACAATTTTGGCATGTGTTAATTGTTGATGTTCATGCGCTATTGGCCTTTTTCTCATAGCCTACGGGCGTTTTACACTCCAGTAAGCAGAAAGGTGGCGGGATATTGCAGAATGAAAGCCAAAACGCAGTAGTAAGCAAGAAGAAGAAGCAGCTTTGTTAGCCCAGTGTAGCAGAATGAAAAATCAGTTGTGGAGAATTGTGTGGAGTATGCCGAGTGGGAAAAGAACAGGAGTTGGAAGGCAGCCCCAGCAGCACTTTATACTTTCTCTATGGACCACTTTTGCATTTAGAGTGACCCAAGGATGGCCGGCTGAAAGAAAGTTGTGGAAAACAGTGCAGCTTGATGTGCAAGCATTGTGCAACTTGCTGTGTTTATGCTAGATCGCAACATGTCATGCTTCAACACGAATCCCACACACTCCGGCAACATAAGCTGAAATGCGCTCCAGACACGTAGCTGCTCAATGGCAGATACTTGACTCAAGCAGTTTCGGCTCCGCTATTTGAGTTCCTATGAGATGCGTTTGAAAGCATGCGCCAGATGATTAAATTCAAAGCATATAAACATACGGAAATGATCCAGGGGTTTCCCCCGCATTAGAACATAATTACAATTCATTAATTAATTATTTTTTTTCAAGATTTTTTTTCTAGTAAATGTTTTTACCATTTTTATTAAATTTTTTTTCGGCGTTAAATATAACGTATGTGGGAGCCGAACAGAAACCGTGACCATGAAACCATGAACCGGAACAGATAGGCGGCCGATTTAGCGGAACCGTTCCACCCTAATGTATGGTAATATATATTTATATCTATATAGGTCATAGATATATGAATATAGATATAAAATAATAGGTATTATAGTTTCTATACTCCAGTTAACAATTAATTGATTACTGAATTACTTGATGATTATTTCAGTTATTGTTCAACTGATTAATCCGATTAGTTGTTTCAGTTCTAATGTTTACATTTTTAAGATCATATATGTGTTTGATCTTGTAGAAATAAATAAGATTTTACATAATGAGGTCAATTGTGTGAGTAAAGGTAGTTCATTTTTTTGAGTAGAGTTAATGCATAAACTCTGACATAGATTGACCTAATTTTAAGGACAAATTACTCCAATTTTTAACTCTTTTTAACTGCTTTAAGGTAACTTTTTATTTACACCATTAAGTATGTGCCTAATATGTTATGGCTTTTTTTATTATTTTATGTTATTTTATGTTATTTAAGTTGTGGTTTTCCATTGTTCTTGCAACACAGATTATTTTTACATATTGTTGCTTTTTAGGAATAAAAATTAGAAGCTAAATGATTTTACTAAAATAACAGTGAAAAAAAATATTGCTTATGGATCCATGGATGTTTGGGCCATCTCTTGTTTTTTAGTTTTATTTTTTTTTATTCCTGCTATGATTTGCTTTAAATTCCACAGCTGATAAGGGTTGTAAACTAGAGGAGGAGCTGTCAGAGGATCAGGGCGGCAGGCTGGGCTCCCATCAGGCTGTGGAGCTGTCCGAGCAGCTGGGCGATCTTTGCTGTAAAGTGGGATGCTACAGCAAAGCTCTGGAGGCCTATCGGGCTCAGGTGAGACGTGCCAAAAGACTAAAAAATGTAGTTGGGTTTTTACTTTCTCTGCAGCCATTAACTGGATTTCATGGCTCTGATGCGGTTTAGCTGAAGGCTGCTGAAGCTTTGGGGAAACCTGCACGGGAGCTGGCTGTCATCCACGTGTCCCTGGCCGCCACCTACACAGACCTGAGGCAGCACAGCAGAGCAGTGGAGCACTACAGGAAGGAGCTCGCTCTGCGCCAAGGCAACCTCACCGAGGTGATCCTTCATAGCACGCAGCCTTCTCTTTAAAGGACGCTTTTACCATCTTTTACGGTACTTGTTTTCACTTCAGACATGTTTCTGATTTAGGAGTGCAGCACATGGCTGAACATTGCAGCAGCTCAGGAGGAGAGTGGCTGCATGTTGGAGGACATCGAAAGCAGCTACAGGTCGGCCCTAAGCTGTGCACAGGCGTCAGGACAAGCCAGGCTGCAGGTGAGTTAAAGAAAAATGGCAGCTGTACCTGATGTTTATTATGGTGCACCTTAGTCACGGCTCAGTTTGCACTCTGTTTTCTTAGGTCCCAGTTGAATGGTTGTCGGCGGCAAAAAGAAAAAAATAATGACATTTCTTTTGGGAAAAAAAATAAGAAAGTTCAATTTAAACCAATCCCTCAAGCTATTTTTAAAATATAAATCCTTTTTTATGAACAAAATAAGTGTTAAACTGCCCTTAATTTGATGCTAAATTAAAGGCAAAACAAAACCGAAGCCTTTAATGACTTCATCTCTGATTTTTTTTTTTTTTAATTCAAGTTTTTTCTTTACTTGCTATGTCTTTAAGAACTTCTAAAGTTGTTAACTCTAGTTTTGTGCAAATGTAATTCAAATTATGGCACAAAAAATAAACTTAATGTTTCAGTAAACAAATAGTTTTGCATATATTTACGGTAATGAGAGTTAATGACTGGAGTTCTGATGTTACGCACACAATAAATAAACAAGAAATAATAGAGCAAAGAGGACTAAAAAGAAGAGGTGAGTAGAAACTGCTTGGGATTGCAAGACAAGAGTTGAAAAGTACTAACTTAGTTGGAGGGAGTGATACTCGGGAGGAGAATGCTAACAGCAGCCCCATAAGCCCCATTTACCCATGAAAAAACCGATCCGGGCCCAGACGGTCCGAGCCTTTGGATCCATTAACCAACAACTCGGAGCGCGGCGGCCGTTTCGTGCACATCACTGATTACTCACCCGGAAGCTCGTGACACCATGCGCCTCCTGGTGACAGTAATGCGGGGGTACCTGCTAGGATTGAAGGGAGGGACTCAAGCAGCTGGTGGCGTGAAATACATAGCTGTTTGCAAGACGCCCGTAAAACAAGAAGAAGAAGGCGAAGGAGGAGGGAATCAAAGCAAATCAAATGGCGGCGCCCGTACGCATTTCAGAAAGTTAACTTGATTATTATTGCTGTACTTCCGTGTTTGATTTGGTCGAAGCGAGCGGTAACCTTGCTTGTAGGATATGCTTGAATGGAAGTGTGAATGCGGCATGTTCAGCCAGTCGGCGATGGCCCAGCGTTCTGCTCATGCGCTCTTGTTATCATCGAGAACGAGCCAGGAAAAAAGCCGAGCCTAACCCACCTCGGGGAACTGATTACTGCGGATGGCGCGGTCGGTTATATTATCTCCAGAGTTCAGTTCAGGTTGTTTCCGTTCACCTACGACAGGAAGTTATCTCAATTTACACGAGCTCACCGACGGTCTCGGCTGCAGTTTTTTTAGAATGGTAGTGTAAGCGAGGGTAAGCATATTAACACCAGTATTCACTAAGAAAGCTACCAAACTGACTTTTGCTTATTGTGTTCAGTGCAAGCAATCTTTTTCCGGGATTCACTTGACGAACATTTAAACACTTGCACACCCTTTTATTGCACAAGTTACCTTTTTGATCACTTGCACACTTAAGCCCCCCTCTCCCCTGAGGGAAGTCTAGAAGCACAAGATCTATATCCAGCCATTCAGCAAATATACTACTAGCTGGCTGTTCATGTTAATTTGGCATTTGACAAATTAGATGATTCCTTGATTTCTGTTACCTACTGTAAATTAGGTTGAAAAAAAGTTAAACGGCTAATTGAAAAGTTAAAAAGTAATGTTAAAAACATAATAACTGTAGTTATGGATGTTTTTTCTGAATGGCTAATTGAAAAGTTAAAAACATAATAAGTTAAAAAATTTAATTAATTAATACTCTAAGGTTATGCTGTTTCTTTCACACTGAGAGTGTTTTTCATTAATTTCTTATAGAAGCACGTTTGTTCGTTTTCTTAATATCTTAGGGCAAGTGGCCTTTTCATGAGATAAACTTCTGTTATCAAAATATATATATTTTAAATGTTAAAAAAGTAATGGGGTCTTGTCCGGGATTCAAATAACACTATTGGCTTAAAGTGATGATTTTCACAATATTTCACTGAGTGCCCTATAAAGGGTTAAGATAAACTTTGGCACTTAAGACTTTATTCCAACATGAACTGTAGTTATGGATGTTTTTTATAGGCATAGTATATGACTGTAAATAACAATAGCATGCTGCTTCTGTAGCAGTGAAAATGCAACCCTCAATCAGTCCGTCTAAATCGATTAATTGGTTTAATCATGTTTAACTGATTATTAAAATAACCGTTAACTAATTTGGTAATCAAATTGCTTGAGAGTAATAGTAAACAGACTCTAAAGGGGCAATTTTGCTGAAAGAATCTCCAGCTTACAGCAGCATTTAAAACAAAACAAAAATGTAAAAAATTTTCATTTAAGACCAAATCTTTAAAAATGGCTGAAAATGCATATACCCCATTTACCCCTAAAGGTTAATCCCAGACATGGCCGATGTAAATAGGGCCTCTATACTCCAATCCGAGCATACTCTGACTAGTCTGAATATAATCTTATCCTCTTCTACCTGAACAGCTGTAGGATAGGAGCAACAAGAGAGATGAAGAATCCTAAATGTCTCCTTTTAGTTAAGGAGCTTTATTATGGATTTATTCTCCCCAAAGGAAATAAAAAATGCTGTTTGATTGGACTGTTCAAGGCCAAGGTGCATGGTTATGGCTATGCAACACCACTTTTAAACATATAAAACTCATATAAGCTCATTAATTTCTCAGTCCCCTCAGGCGACAGGACGTGAAAACCTGAAGTGTCGATGAAAGCTGCCTTTTCTCCAACAGAAACGAACGCTGCGGCTCTGGCTGGCGTCCCAGAGACGGCGCAGCTCGGTGAATGCTGATGAGACCGAGGCCAGGTTGCACGAGCTCTGCTCCTCAGAGGGCTGGGATCCAGAGGGGAGTGATGGAGAGGAGGATGGAGAGGAGGAGATGGACAACAGCGAACCTCTAGACGACAGCGATGTCGTTCTGTCAGACTCAGGTAGGGGGCAGCGCTCTCTCTCTACCATCCAAATAAAGACCTCTCAGCTAGAGGAGGAGCATTTATCTCATGTGTGTCCTGTTTCCCTCCTGTTGATTGTAGATGATGATTTGGAGGGTTATGACAAGATGGTGTCTGGAAGAAGGAAGACAGGAAGGGTGAGCTGCACAAGCAGACGTTTCTCATTTATCCTTCACAGTTTTTAAATTTATTTTCTTAACTTGTTATCAATCTCTGCTGCAGTGGAACAAGAGGAATGAAAAGGGAGAGACGTCCCTCCACAGAGCATGTATAGATGGGAACCTGAAGCAGGTCCAGTACCTGGTGGAACAGGTGAAACATCATTTTCTCTAGTAAATCCCTCTCCACTGAGCTGATCCAATCGATGAACAGTTTAAAGGTACATAGTCACATTATTTACCTGAACAAAAAAACCATTAGATTTGGATAAAATCAGGTAATTTCCACCAAGCATCCACCCTGATACAGTTTAGATGGTAGTTTTTAAGGCTAAATAGAATTCCAGCACTGGGTGCTCCATGAGCAGACTTAAACAGAATTTGCACAATCTGCTGGCAATAGTGTAAAACATCAGAAAGCCTGATGGCGACAACTTCAGAGGCATTATGTAACTTGGATTCTTGTTTTTATCGTAGGGTACATTTTTTATCGCATTTAGGAAAATTGGACCATGTTATGAAGTATGATGAAGACCATGCATTCGATACCTTCTGGCATCAAGTGTAAAATGGAACAATAGAATAGTCCGCGGTTTTCCAGCAACAGTACAGCGAGTATTTTTATGGTGACCGTGTATCAAGCACGGTGCTGCAGTAAATACAGCAAACATAGTAAACGGAATTACTCTCTTCACTTCAAAATGCAATGCAGGTCATTACCCTGCTGCGGTATTTCAAGATGAAATTAAGGTCACAAGGCGGCGGAATGCTAGCAATAGGTGCAACAGCCTTTGATCACAAGGCTACAGCGATTTTCTATTCGGGCTCAGGAATTCTGCGCAATGCGTGCAACAGCTTGTCGTCTAAAAGACTATAACGACCTGCACGACTCTTCACCGTTTGCATGACACTGAAAATGGGTACCGTTAATTACTGACAACATTCCAGTTAACGTTCCATTTTAACCCAGGATCTTAAACATTTCCTCTGTATTTTTCGCAACTCTCCCCTAGCTCTGGTTACTTGGTGTTATTGTAAATATACAGTGAAGGACTTTATTCAATAATAAATTCAGCAAAAAAGAGGCTTAAAACACAAAAATTACAAATAACACTCCCAACAGGATGCAGAATTTATTTAGAAAACTTGATATGTGGCTGGATTGGGCTGCTGATATATGGGTATGAGAAGTCTATTACTGAGTCTCTGCTAGGGGTGTAAATCACTTCTATCATGGCGATTCGATTTAGTATCGATTTCCTGACCCAACGATTCGATTATTTCTGATACTCAAGAATACACCACGATACTATTCGATTCGATTAATCGGTTAAATTTATTTATTTTTTTTATACCTTACAGGCTAAACAAAGTTTCAAGTTTGAAATAAATCAATGAAAGCTGTCATATCGTTAAGCTTCTTTTTTTTTTAGAAACAACAGCAAATAACAGAAGTAGAAAAGTTGCATCAAAAAATACTGCAAAAATACTGCATTAAATCAGTGCAATGAGTTCAATGCAATACCTCACGACTCCAGGCATTACAACTAAACAAGCTGCTCCTCTCCCAAATTGTAGCAGCTGAAAACAGCTTCGTGAAGTTTGACCCGGCTAGGCCGGTGCACGAAGCTGGGACCCTTTTTCCACCTGGATCTCCGCTCTTTTTTGGCCCTCATGGCCCTCCATTAAATTAGGACTAAACTTCGCCCCACTTCCTGCGCCGCCTCGACGCATTATCTGAACCCACAGTAGCACAGACTTGCGTAGCTTCAATATTGAGCATAATTTAAAAATGTCTGTGTCAAGCTCACTGCGTAGCTTACACTGCTGTAAGTATATATAACCAGGAGGCGAGGAAGGAAGGGCAGGGAATAGTTTAAGCGCCACGCCCAGCCACCGGGGAGGAGAATGCGTCCAGGAGCAAATTGATAAAAATATAGACCAGAGGAGAAAAAAAAACATGAATCGATTCTCTTACGGACCATTATTATTTACACCACTAGTCTCTGCACCTTTAAGCTTCTTGTCTGAGCTTTTCAAATATTGTCTTCAGATAATAATCTTTACGATTATCTTTGTGATCATGAGGGTAAAACATCAGTGTTTGGTTGTCAGGGTCACCCAGTGAACCCCAGGGACTACTGCGGATGGACTCCCCTGCATGAAGCCTGCAACCACGGTCACTATGGTAACTCATCCTTTACTGGCTGCACAGCTTGTGTTTTGAGGGGAAATGTCTTTAATTTGCTCACTGGGTTCCTGTATTTTGTTTTGCAGATATTGTAGCAGTTCTGTTGGAGCGCGGCGCTAACATCAACGACCCCGGCGGGCCCCTCTGTGAGGGAGTGACCCCCCTGCATGATGCACTCGCTTGTGGAAATCTGAAAGTTGCTCAGCTGCTGGTGCAGCGAGGGGCTTCTGTCACGATTCGCAATTCAAAGGTTTGTGTGTGTGATGTGATTTTTATCGGTACCATGGAAGATTATTAGTTGGTTAATCTAATCAGCAATGGTTTGCAGTAAAATGTTTTATTCTGTGAGAATATCGGAGTATTTTTAGTCTGCTGTTACCGAGAACGCTGTGGCATGGAGGGAAAATCAAAAATAAGACATAACAGCAAAACGGTGTGTATTGCACCGTTTAGTAATCTTGTCATCAGCTCAGTCTAAAGAAGAAAAAAAAAATATATGGCTTAGATAAGAATTACACTACTTTTAGCATAAATTTTGACCATTAAACCCTGAACATAGATAATCGCATCATGGCCTTTGGGAATACATCGGGTAAAAGTGGAAAAAAGAGTTATTCCATCTTTCTGA
>JAGKQL010005171.1:0-12121 GCA_018398635.1 Cyprinodon brontotheroides
TATCCCCACAACATGGTGCTGCCACCAACATGTTGCACCATGGGGGGTGGTTGGTTTAGGGGTTGTGAGCTGTAATTTGCTGTTTTTTTCCTTCAAATGTTTATTTTTTTTGCCACTTCTCCTCAAGGGACATGTTTGTGGCAAGCGCATGCAAGGTTATTTTCTTGATTGCATAGCTCCGTGCTCAATTAAAAATTTTCCCCTTGATTGTTTACATTATTATAGTGACTGCCATTGAACTCCAGTTTTAACAGCCAATGGCCTTGAAGTGACCTACATGCACAGAAGACGACGTGGTAAAACCTGCAACACGCTGTGTTTATGAAGGTAAATACTGCTGCTGCACATGTCTGTAATTGTGTGTACATCAGGAAATGCTGTACAACCCGAGCTAAGGAAAACTATTACAATCAACAGCCTCCGTTTTAAAATATATAAACAATGCTGTTGTAGGCCCTTCCTTTGAAAGTGGACGAACACTTCTCACAACGATCTGCAAGTTGACTTTTTTAATCAGCATCACCTAGATGCAAGTAGGCTTGTTCTCCACTGCATAAATAAAGAGACTTTTCTAAAACCTGCAAATCAGAACATCAGTGCTGGCATACAGTAATCAAATATTAAACTCACTTGTTTTCCCCACTGTTTACATATAATCTCACATCATCCCTCCTTCTCCAGCACAAGCCTGTCACTAACAATGATGTAAACCTTGGATTAATGACCGTTCAGACGAAGGTCACTTAGAACTACATTCTGATTTAGGACTACAAAGATGGCTGGGTCCAACAAAAAAATTATTGAATTATACAGTAACATATCTGAAGACCTACTGTACATTTGTGTCATCAGATATGGGTCACATAAGGACAAAAAGTCAGATTTAGGTCACTCAGTGCTCCTTTAGTGTGACTGCAGCCTAAAAACATTCCCTAAAAAGATTTTCCTACCTGATACTTGCAGCTCCTCCAGCGTTACCTCTTGTGTGCTTTCTTGATAAGTAATTTTTTTTAGTTTTCTAAGTTATTTAGGGCTGTCCGCATTAAAGGCACTCTTAAAACAAGCTGATTTGTCTATGTGTAATGTTTCTTCTACTTCATAATTATTATGGATTGCTTTGTTTTGCTCTATGACAAGATATCACAATAGAATACCTCAATCTATTCCAAAAAAGACAATTAACTGATACTTTTGCAATCCTCTCTATAATGAGATTTGGCATTATCTATGAATCTCAACAGTTTGAAAACCTTTGTACATCCAATAATTTGCTCCTGGTAATAGCTATTACACTGTGAAAATGTGAGTCTTTCCTTTGTGGCAGCGCAGGCAAGTCTCCACTAATAATGCAGTTTGAAAATGAAGCCCAATTTCCTTTTTAATCAGAGGACTGGACCATGCTGCCCATGGTGTTAGATCACTGTTGCTGAAGTGATTTGATAGCCGCACACATATGCAAGAGGAGGAGGAGGAAAGACAATAGGCGCACTTGGATGCCCAGTGTCGGGAGCTCACATGTCTGAACGAAGCAATGTTAGCACACATTTGGACACTAACTCTCTCTGTGTTGTTTTTTATGTGTTCCATAGGTCATTAATGATTTAGTTTTACAGGCAGGACAGAAATAAGGCTGCTTATGACTGAAATATTGATGGAATTGGATGAATTATTAATAGGACTGATTTCTGAAATAAAGATGCAGTTGACCTGCTGTTGTCAGAGGTGAGGATGATCGTCTGGGTACCATATTTTTTGGATGATGTTGATGTTTGTGTTAGCTTCAGGTTTCAGATGTGTGTGTGTGTGTGTAAGAGAAAGCAATATGTATCAGTTCACAGGAATGTGTCTGATCCAAGGTAGAGAAATAGTCTGTTTGCTGAGAAATGCAGTGGGAGTGGGTTTTACCTTACTCATTCATCCTTTTGATGTCTGTACCTTTGAACTATAATCCAGATAAATTGTTAGACAGAAGCCACTGAGTTGCACAATGAGTGCTCAATGCAGCAGTATCATGCAAAAACACTAATGCTAAATTTTATGCTACTTCTAAAAGAATATGATTACTCTAAAAAGCATATATTTTGAAAAGAAAATTTGAGAAATTACCTTAAATATGAAGAATTACCTCCAGCAAGTTTTTGAAATTGTTTAAGAATGGACTCTTTGGACATCCTGTTATGTCTTTGTGTTTACCAGGTTCATAGAAGCAGCGCATCATGAAATTTTTTTTATAGCGTAAAGATTGTAACATGCAACTATTATGGGAATATTAATTAAACTAATACAGGGCTTCAAAGATTTCTTTCAACTGAACAGATCCCTTGGACGACTTATAAAGGAGCAAACAACTGCAATGATTTTTAGAGAGAAGAAGTATGCATAGAATTTCAATTTATCAACATAAGGTCAAAATTTTACATAAAGGCTTTAATATAACCGACCATGTGGTTTTAAAACTATTATCTTGATCAATGACCAATCTTCTTACAGCCATGATTTATTAAACTGGGTTTGTTTCCCTAAAAGAATGTTGCCTACAGTCAACAAATTGTTGAGATTTTTAATCAGTGCAAGGGACCAAGCCAAAAAAATTAAATAAAATACAAAAAAAAAAATAAAACAGAGAAGGACAGGGAATTTTAAAAACAAAAAAAAAAAAATAACATATTTATTTACAAAAAAAAAAAAAAAAAAAAAAAGACCTCTAAACATAAATCTGGTTGTACAAAGAAAATGAGGCCAACAAAACCAAAATGAAGACCTCCCAAACTGGCATGCAAAGGTAACATTTATACTGGCTCATTAAATTAATAAATAGAATAAAAGAAAAATAAAAGCAAAAAATATTTGTAAAACAAACAAAACAATTGGACCACAAAAAACATGATAAAAGCAGTTTGACAAGAAAACAGGTTGAACACAACCATCCATCTTCTAACACACTTAATCCCAAGTGGGGTCGCGAGGTGGGCTGGTGCCTATCTCCAGTTGTCTACAGGCAAGAGACGGGGTACAGCCTGGACAGGTTGCCAATCCATCTCAGGGAAAGAGACAAACAACCACTCACACCTAAGGAGAATTTAGAGAAGCCAATTAACCCAACAGTCATGTTTTTGGACTGTGGGAGGACCGGAGTACCCGGAGAGAACCCACGCATGCTCAGGGAGAACATGCAAACTCCATACAAAAAGAACCTGGTCTGGGAATCAAGCCCAGAACCTTCTTGCTGCAAGAGGGCAGTGCTACCCACTGTGCCACTCAGCAGCCTGTTAAACACAACCTTAAACTAAACATACCTCAGTTTGCATTTTAACTTCTATGTCAAGGGCTGTTCTAAACAAAAGTCTTTGCAGGACTTTTTACTGTGTTCATTGGCCACTGTAACAGGAGGGTTTGTTAACCTGTCGACTGTTGCAAAAACATACATTTGCCTATAAAAAGTAAAACAAAAGACCAAACTAATCTATACAATACAAAATCAGCAAGCTATGGGAGAAAATTATCTAAGTAATAAAACTCTCCATATTTAATTACTATAAAAAAAAAAAATAAGAAAGAAATGTACACCTTCCCAAACCTCTTCTAAAATAAGTGGAAGGGTCAAATAAAGTCTCAGTGCATCTGAGGAGATTCTTTGCAGCCCAGCCAAGTCCACATGGTAGCGTCATGGAAGTCCACATGGTAGCGTCAAGGCATCTCAAATGAAAGTATTAGTGTAAAAGTAAACCATTCAGGTAAAAGGTGGCTAAGGAGTGAACCGAATGTGTGCACTCAAGTAGTTAAAGGTATATTTGAGGATTTTTGTGTATTTAAAAAAAAATAAAAAATCACAATCCACTTAAAAAAAAAATGCACATGCACAAACCTGTACTCGCTCCTGTGAGGGAACGCCTATTAAACGCGTACAAGAGCATGCACAAGCCCATTTCCCCTCGAGGATTTGTAGGGGTGCAATAAGACAGTCGTCTCACCCATATTCATATAGAAAAGGTTTCCGCACAAATAAGACTACTGGTACATTAAAAAATCATGACTTGGTTGTATGTGTCTGTGCTCTGCATTGGAAATTTGAACATGTATGCATGTCATGGTCTTGGTTCTGCTGTTCTTTACTTTGCTCCTTGTTTTCTAGATTTATTGGTTTAATTCCAGTTTTGTTGTAATTTCTATATTTATGTTAGTTCTCATGTTTTTCTGTTGTCCTCTGTTGCCCTCTTGTGTATGTGTGTGTGTGTTCCTTTCCCCTTGGCTCCCTCGTTGTCTCCTCTCACACCTGCCCCTTGTCAGCTCGTTAACCCTCTCTTTGTCTCTGTCAGCTATATATGCTCTCCCTCTGCTCTCACTCTTTGTTGGTTCCTTGTCTTAGCTGTCGTCCCATGCTGTTGTCCCCGTTCCTCGTCTCTCCCTGGCTCCTCGTGTTTGGTTTCCACAGATGTCTCCATAGTTCTGGTTTGCTTTATATTTTTCATGTTTGATTTTGGATTTTTGGATTCCCGCCTCTGTTACCTCTGTTTATTTCATTAAAGCTGCAAGAAATCACCTCAGCCTCTGCCTCTGCATTTGGGTCCTCCAAACCACAACCAAACCCTGACAGTGACACTTTCAAATGAAAAGAATTACCAGAACATTTATCGTGGGGCTGCATATGCTGCCATCACACTCGACTTTGTTCAACCAAAAGAAAATACAGTTTGCATATGGATTATAGATAACTTTCCTCTTAGACCTTCTTGGTTTAAGAGGCCTTCTTGCCGCTTTATTTGAGGTAAACATCATCATTCCATCTGCAGTACTTTGCAATAACCTGGTTCCATTGACAGCTATAAACACTGACACTCTCAAGCTTATGTTCTAGAATTTCAGTCTCCTCTCTAAATATACTTCATGTCAGTTTGGGAAACATGTCCATGATAACTATCTGAAGAAGACATTTGCCTTATCCATGTAGGCAGCAGCAAAATTCAGTAGATCTTGAAAGGTGCTGATTTTGCAGTGCTGTCTTCTTCCCTGATCGAGAGCATCTCAGTCTATGATGATGTAAATATTGCCTTATCTTGGAAAGAGCAGCAGGGCATCCAAATCAATTCCCTTGCATCCTTTTCCACACATTGGCAAAGAAATGACACAAATAATACTTGTACTATAGCCCATCACATCCAATATTAATCCATTCATATCTACAGTAATTATTATGAATTGACTGAACAAAATATTATAGAAAAAATCAGGCCTTACTAACTGATAAACAAAGCAAACAGCTAACTGTAAATTACACATTGTGGTTATGTAATAGTACACAGTATGTTTTTTTAATGAATCTCTCTTTAAAACCACTGTTCAAATTGTATTTAGGGCCATAAGGGAACATATAAACATCCATTTAAGCACTCAGGAACATAAATGTGTAAAGGGAACCTGGAAAATGAAGGAACCCTTTTCTGAAGACCCTCCACCACCTTCAATACTCAGCCTGGACACAAAAGGAATTCAAGTAGCAAAGTTACCGTAAATGGAAATGGGCTCCATACCACCCACAAACAGAGATGGCAAAAGTACTCACTTTCCGTACTTGAGTAAAAGTAAAGATACTTGTGTTAAAAAATACTCTGGTAAAAGTGGAAGTACTGATTAAACTTCTTTACTCAAGTAAAAGTAACAAAGTACAGGCTTGTAAATTTACTTAAAGTATAAAAGTAAAAGTAGAAACCACTTTTTTCATGCCGTTGCCTACATTTTAAATGGATGTCTGCCAATAGGACTAGATCTCCGTTGTGTTCATTTTCAATCATCTCGTCGTCCATGCTACTATGCTAACGCCACCGCCACCAAGCTGCAATGATTTGCCGCCAATGAATACCGCCGAATCTGTCGATTCATCTTGTAGTGGTGCGTCAAATGCAACGTAGATTCCCATCCAATTAGATTGAATTTGGTATTAATGACGTGAAAAATAATAACGGTAACTCCATTGAAATGATTCAAAACTAAAGTAACGAGCCAATTTTTAAAAATGTAAGGAGTAGAAAGTACAGATATTTGTGTAAAAATGTAAGGAGTAGAAGTAAAAAGTCACCATAAAAATAAGTAGTAAAGTAAAGTAAAAATATCAGAAAAAGCTACTTGAGTACAGTAACAAAGTATTTGTACTTCGTTACTTCCCATCTCTGCCACAAATATATATATGTAACAATACTTTATGTATATTTTCAACTTTAATTTGACAATGTATTTCCAAAGGAAAAAGAATGACTAAAACTTTCCAAAAGTAACCCAAGTTGAAAAGAGAATCAATAAAAAATAGAATCAAAACAAATCCACTTCACCTAAACAATACTATTCTTTACAAATTTATCCCAGCTAATAGACTATTAATCAATTGAATAAGCAAATCAAAGTTAACTTCACCTCAAGCATTTAAACACACAGCCATGCATACATTAAAATAAGCCAGGGTCCAGAAAAGGGGTCTAAAACAAACATATACTTGTTTTGCTTCTGTTCATTTAAATTAACTGTTAACCCATGCACATACAACATCAGGCTAATGCAGATAAAAACCACGTATAAAGATCTGCAAACTCTTTTAATCATAATTATAGATATCAGGCAGCTGCAAAAGTTTGGCAAATATTTTGGGGCGATATTAGCATTTTTTTTTCTTGTATCAGCATTAGTCAAACATGCATTACTTGATTTATTTATACATTAAGCCATACTTTGAGATCAAGTAAAGGTCAAGCTTTCCCACTTCAATTTGTTTGTTAATGTTTCATTTGATTTGTTAACACATGCTTCTTTTTTATTTAAATGGTAGCATGTGTAACATTTTTCATAATTTTGCCATTTTTATCATATAAATGAAGAAATGAAATATCTGCTTAAGAAATCAGGCAAAAAAAAATTGACAGTATGTATCAGGGATTTCTATTTTCTATTTTATTTTTTTTTAGCGATCTCTATTTAAAATCAGCTGAAACTAGCACTGTCTGCTCATTTATCCTCATCACAGAAGAGAAACATACAGTACATCAGTATTTAGAAGTGACATTCCCGTATGGAAGGATTAGAACTTTACCTTTTAGGAAGGGTATATTGATAGTGTTTTTAATGAGAGTGGACTGCTGTTCCAGTTAGGTTAAACCCAATGACAGCAAAACCTGGATAAAGGATAGTTGCTGCAAACAGCTGTTATACTGATACCGTGGATGGTCACTGTTACAAATCTACAGTTTGAAATAGACAATCTTTATCAACAGCGATACCATCCAGGAGACTGTTTACCATCCAGTCAGGTCCATTGGATTAAGTAATTAACATATCAGTACTAAAGCAAAAGTGGTTTCGATCTGGCTGGGACATATTGCTGCCTATAAATTAGTTATGCGTCTCTTTAAAAATTCATCAAGAGAAATCTAGACTATGTTGGGACCATGAGGTAGATTTCTTAAAGTTTGGTTGATTAAAACATTCTAAAGCCTATAATACCGTATACTGTACTTCATATACTTATTCCGTTAGTGCTCCTATAGTTGTTCAGGGTAAGCTTTCTTAAGTACTAGAGTACATCAAAAGCCAGTTTTCAGCAAACTGGCTTTTGATGTATTGACTAGCAATGGGGATTTCTCATTTAATACTAGGGAGGCTAAACCTCCCGTGTAAATTTTGTAAAATTATGTGAAAATTTGTCAAACTTTATAAATAAGGTAATTAAACTGGATTTAATATCCTCTAAAATGTGCATCAATTCATGAGTATGTTGCTCATTAATCAGCTGTTTATTCCACTCTCTGACGCAATCTCCCCTCCGCTCTGGAGCAAGCAGGACTGACTGTCACCCTGCACGAGAAATCCCTGTTGAGGTTTGAGTCTCATTCTATTGAGGTAAGCAGCAAAAAGTTTAACCTTAATTGGATAACAAGCTAAAATACATCACTTCCTGTGAGGCTAAACCTCTCAGGGGGGCGATGGAGAATGGGCGGGTCGAAGCTGGTTGCTCGATGCTGATTTGCAAACATAATTAAGGATTTTTGATTAACAATGGCTTATCAGTGTGGAGGATTTCCTCATGAGTTGAGAAGAAAAAGCGATTATTCAGTCAGAACAGTAATCCTGATCCATGGTTTCTGTAGTTTATTATTTCAGAGCACTTCAAAGCAGCTATTTTTACCCATTGTAATGTGTTTTTTGTGTTTCAACATTTGTTAACATGAAATGTGATGTTTGGATTTCGCAAAGCAGCAGGCACCACTGCTGACTAGTAAGCCTAAACTAAACAAAAAAAAAAAAAGTTTAAGTCATTAGTAATTTTAATATAGTTTAGCCTTTCTTTTAATACACTGACTTTCAGGCCCTAGGAAAGCATCACATTGGACTCCTAAGATCTCTTATTGGTCTGTTATTGTCCTTCTAAACTCCTCACCTCATTCCCATCCTGTCTCACAATGAACTGAGATTTTTCTCTTTCCCATTTTGTCCTATGAGGGCTCTCACTGGGTTTGTGTTTGATGATGTGTTGGAGCTGTGATAGATTGATGGAGTTAAAGAGATGAGTTTGACATGAAGAGCGAAGCAAATTAGATAGTAATACATGTTAATGACTCACAAAAATGAGACCCTGGAGCTGAGCAAAAAATTCTAGATGACAGGAAAAATGGCAGGTGAACGTATATTTCAGTTTAGGGCAAAGAACAAAATAATAGAATATTCTCCTGGGTTTGGACTGGGATAAAGTTAGGCAATTTGTCCTTCCAAAGAGGTTGTCCTTAGCAACCAAAGGTGGAGAGATAGGATACTTCTCCTGGGTAACATCTCCTGGATAGCATTACAGCTTATTTGGATAGATTATTAAAAATGATTGTATTTTATCTAATTACTTAATAGTTGAGAGTTAAACCAGCAGATTAATTTTGCAGACTGATAAGTGTTTGTCTCATTTTTATTATTCTTGCTTACAAACGATAAATCCTCAGATTTCTGATTCTCAAAACATTTCGACAATATATTACACCAAAAAGGGATTATTTATACATCCTTATAAAATAGATGGCACTCTGCTGTATAGTAGATTCAATTCAATTCAATTCAGTTTATTTATGTGTAAATTTACAACATGTCATCTCAAAGAGCGCACAGTTCAACCAGATCGCCCTGATCAGAGTGATACAAGTTTTCTATCTGAAACCAGTTGGTGCATCGACTCATTGACTCAAATGATCCTTCACTAAAGCATGCTGGCGACGGTGGACTTTCCTTTAACATCCCAGCCAGAACCAGGCTCAGTGGGGCGGCCATCTGCGGCGTTCAGTTCGAAACGAAGCAGAATATAACGGCTATCAAAGGCAGCCCGTCCAGGAAACACCACAGCCAGGCAGGCGAGCTCCCAGGCAGCTCCATGTCAGAAGGATGAAGAGCACAATCCCCACTCATAGTCACGCGGTCAGAGAAAACAGGACCGCACTGGAGAAAACAGGCCGATCTCCAGCATCTATAAACATGTAGATATAGTCAGTAGTTACTCAGGGCTCCTTATGTTTAAATTACTAAATCAGTACCTTTGCTAATGTGTTAAGAAAGTCAAAGTTGTTTAATAGCAATTTTTAGCGCCCTTGTTGGCTCTGGTTTTAACATAAGCGTTGAAACAGGTTATTGGTGCTTTTTTTTGCTATGTTCACCATGCAGTTCTTAATACTCAGTAACAATTATTTTTTCAGATCCCATTTATTTGTAATGCATGCTGACCATCTCAAATCGTGCCCCCGATGTGACCCAAATGCACAGCAAAATAATAACAAGTCATGTCAAACAGTGCTTGGAGCAGAAGAGACTGACAAGTGCAGAAGAACAAAAACAAGACGTGTCCGAAATTAGCCTCTAATGAGGTATTTAAAGCTGTCAAACTTTGGAAGTAGCCAAATGATACAGCAGACAATCAGAAAAGGAGACAAAGTAGAAAGAACACTAAACTATTAACTAACATTTGTGTGGAGCAGCAGCTGCGACATCTCTGAGGATAAAAGCCTCGGTGCAGCGTTAACTGACCTGTTACAGTATGAATCCTCAGGTCGCTTTTGCATCGTTGTATTCAACCTAATACATGGTATTTTCAAGATTTTGTTACTTCATAATGTTACATCGTTACAGTAATTCTGATATGTGTCACTTTGCTGTTCAAACTATAGTCAGTATGATAGTAACTTATGTTGTTTTCTAAAAAGTGTAGCTGAGGAGGACGTGCAGGTGGCGCATTGGTTAGCGCGCACTACCCATGTATGGAGGCCTTAGTTCTCGATGAGACTAACTCAGATTCAAATCCACCCTGTGGTCCTTTGCAGCATGTCTCTCCCCCTCTCTTGTACCCCCTTTCTGTCAACCTACTGTCAAAAAAACAAGCCACTAGTGCCGTAACAACTCCAAAAAACAAAATTGTAGTGGAGGATGTTATTTTTGCAGGTCGATCATCAAAATAAGTGGTCCTCCCAATTGCCAATCAATCTGGTGGTAAGTTTACGTAAAGCCGTCTTATGTGCTCGTCCCCAGTTAGCTATCTTTTTCTGCGCATTTGCACTTTCAGGCATATATACTGTATGTGGTGAGCTACAATTTCAGCTATTTTAGTTATTCAAGCTCACCTTTTTCACTGCGGCTCTTTGATACATTTATGTAAATGTACATCAGAGATCACAAAATTCTCATGTAGCAGTTGTGCTAACACACAGCCAGTTGGGCATGTGTTCACAGGAACACCTGAAGCAGTTTGTAAGTTATTCGATTAAATAACGCATACCGTATAATGCCTTCCATAAACATCCTGAAACTGTGGTCTCAGTCTGTCATCCATTGCTCCCACGCGCGCTCGCAGCCTTACAAGTGAGCGGCCGCTTCAAACCGATGTCGGCGGTGGAAGTTCCTTTGTCCGACCCCCGGGATACACGGCGAGCACAGCGTTCACCCAGCCTATTTCATTTCGTTAATATCATATGTCATCAGGCTGTCAATGTCTAGCTGCCAGCTCCCAGATCGAAACTTCTCGGTGATTTGGTGCGATGCGGCGCGTCAGCAGCAAAACTTCAATTTTCGCATCTGAGCAGCAGCAGCCGTTGGCGGTGCATCCAGATGCTTAAGCGGCATCCGGCGTGCTGCTGCACCAAGCGGCAGCTTCGCGGGACGCTTTGCTAACGCCTATGCAGCGCGTCAACCATTGACTTTGCATGTAAACTTCGCTGCTTCTGCTGCACCTGCTGGGTCCGGTTCACACCGATGTCGGCGGTTGAACAGCGGAGCTACAGCGTTAATTTCATTTCCCCATGTTTTTCACATCAGCTGTGAGAGATGGGCACGCATGGAGTCACAGATTAATGGTGATGAGTGGAAAAAAAACACCTGGTCTCCTTACATTCAGCCACTCTTTCATCATTTCCTCAATGAGGTAGTCTCAAAAGTCGCAGTTACAACACACATAGGGCGCACCGCACCATAGGGCGCACATTTTGAGGGAAAAAAAAAGAAAGTCGTATAGTCGTGAAAATACGGCAAGTTACAACAACATTTAACTGCACAGCATCTTACTGTTTTATTTAAATGTCTTTGAGCATTAAGATACAGTTTGATGACATGTTAATATGTGTCCCACCTCACAAATGAAATATGTCAGACCTCTAAAAGTATTTCTTACTGGACAATATAAGAGCGAAAAAGTGTTATGTCATACATTATGTAATATAATCCAAACTCACAATATGATGTTTAAAGTTCAGGTTTTAGAGTGGCACAGGCCCCAGTAGAAAAGTGTTACATTTGTGACCGTGTGCAATGTTGTAAAGTATGTGTGTCTGAAAGTGATGAAGTTGAGTCCCAGGCCACTAGCTAATGGTTCAGACTTATTTATTGGTATCACAATGGTACTTAGTTTTAGCTTCATGAGATAGGTTATAATATATCACCGGCTCAACCAGCCAACATGTCAGACATTATATTAGAAGCCTGTGTCAGCATGGACATAGGGATATGTCTTTCAAAAAGCAACAGCTTACTGAAACGGTCTGTATTTAGCATCCAATTCTGACTTTGATGATGTGAATGCCTTGTTATGTCCGCCTGTGAAGTCACGACACCCAGCATTTGG
>JAGKQL010005172.1:1644-12126 GCA_018398635.1 Cyprinodon brontotheroides
AACTAAGATTCTTAAGATAAACAGAGGCTCAGGTTCGCTAACCAAACTTGGTCAACACTGCGGCGTCGAAGGAAGGTCTGACTGCTGCTTATTGAAGGGAGGTCTCCTGATGGACTGATGAACCTCAGGTGTGCTGAGGGCTCTGGTGCCCAGGAGACCCACAGCGCACTCTGCTGGAGACAGGTGGGTAGATCTCCCCAGATCCCAACAGACTTACTTAAAAAACAATTTAAAAGTTAAAAAAAAGGCTATAAACACAGAAAACTGCTGCACTAGATTTTTTTATTTTGCTTTAGTTTGCTGCTGATGACAATATCTCCTACTGAACAAAGTAAAAACAACAGCCAGGGTCACCATCCTAAGAGGTGGGAGCGTGAGGTGAGGGATAGCTGGGGCCCCTGCTGTTACAGCTCCAGAAAAATAAGCTGACAGAGACTTTGAAAACATGTATCAATGCTCAAACAAATGCTAGAACAAATGTTGCTGGCTGAAGCAGCGCATAGCAAACTATCAGCCCCTTTAATGACACGTATACGTTGAAAATAAGATCATAGGCAAAGATATTCTATAAATAACTGATGTCATAAACACCTAATAAAAATTGTCAATAAACACGTCAAACCAAGAAATATAATAATCCCTGCATAGAATAATCCTGATTCTATGCAAGTGTAATTTTGGGGCTAACCTTGTTGTGAATTAGAGCTGTTCAGGGTCTTTTGGACATAAAAATATGACTGGAAAACTATTAGAAAACATATTTTTCCAATTTCTTTCTTCTATCCCTTATTCCATTTTTTTGTTATAGATCCATATTTTTCCTGGAAAAGAATAATAAATAGAAGAGCAATTCATTTTTAGTTTAATCAATTAAATCTAATATTATTATTATTGGGGAGGTAGAGGAATGCAACGATAAGCAGATGCTTCAAAGCGCATGATGATGTGGAGTTATTTAATAAAGGAACAAGGAACATCACAGGGTGACAGGAACTGGATGACAACAACAGAGGAACAACGGAAAGCGACGAGAACCAGACGAAGGGCAACTGAGAGGATCAGGTTTGAATGAGATAAGGAGTAACCTAAAACAGGTGAGGATAAATACAGTAAGTGATAACAGAAACAGGTGTGAATGTAATCATTCTGTCATTAAAGTATCATCAGAAAGGTAAACTTTTTTTCATCAAGTGACAAAAAATGTCTTCACCTGTCGGAAAGCATGAAATTCAAATTGCAATGCAATTGTTGCTCAAACTGTAATGGTATTCCAGGAGCAAGATGGGTTAGGTCACAACTCAGGTTAATTTAAGCAAACTCATGGATAAAAAATATATACACAGATGATCAAGGGATAATATCAATTTGCTGCCCTGCAGTTCACTAGGGGCTGCTAATATATCTTATAACATAATTTTCACATTTTTTTCATGTGGAAATAATTATGATGGTCATGGTCAGAACAAAACGGGAACATTTTCATCACCGCGCTCAAGGCTGGGTTCAACCAGCGACAGTTTTGCACACGTAAGATTTATTTGCAGATAGCAGGGAGATAAAGACTGTGCTGCCACTGCAGAACCCAAGGCTCATTAAGAAGCATAAGAGCAATATATGCTTGCACCTCAGTCTCTAAAAGTCTCTAGGAACACCAGAACAAGAATTTTTGCTAATGGGGGCTGAGCAATAAAAAATCATAACAATAAACTTGCTATGTTGGCAAAAAATAGTAGGGCACCAGCAATGATATTCCCATTCTAAATACAGAAGTTACTGAACATCTGGACGTTTTCACTTAAAGCAAACACCTTATTAAAAAGTAAAGCTTTGTCAATAACAAATATTAATTAAGATCAATTTGATACTGCTGTATTTTATCAATTTACATGTTAAATCTTCTGATTTCAATTTGTGTTGGCTCACTGCTTAATGTCTTTATTCAGTTTGTTTAAAACCGGCTAGAAAAATTTTGCAACAGTTTTAAAAAGTGAAATAGTGAAATAAAAGTAGGCTGAGTCAAATGTTTTTTTAAATAAGTGTTTCTGCAATTGATCTGAGTAAGAAAGAAAATAATCAGCCAATGAAAAAATATTTTTGCACTTAAAAAAACAAAAATTACCCCATTACCATATTTCAGACGCAGTATATATATGTAAAATTACAGTATTGCAGGGGCCAGAATATTTATTCCATTGGCAGATGATTAGAGGATTTCACTAAACTCTTTTACTGAAGGAAAAATACAATAACTTAAAGGAATTGTTTAATTTCTTTAGATACATATTTTAGGTAATTTGGTCAAAGTGTTCTTTGTTTTTTTCAGCCCTCAGAGTTTTTTTATTCTTTTTTTTTTATTATTTCAATCTCATTTTAGCAGCCCTGATTTATTTCTTCAGGCAGAATCATGCAAAGGAATGAGGCCAACACCGGTTCTGCGTTCCAGACAGAGAGGGAGCTCTAAGCCCCTACAGCTATTTTTTTTTTTATCATTGGGATAACAGCGTTCTCCTGCAATCTCAAAAGTTTGTGAATATTGGCTTGGATGCCTATACCACCTGTGGCTCAAGCTCATCAACATTGTAAACGTGCGACCTGAAACCACAATGCAACTCTTTGCTCCCTGAAGCATTAACTCTTTAACACTTTTTGAAGGATGTTGTGGATTTAACTGTAAAGCACTTAAGTGAACACCACCACCAGAGAAAAAAGGTATTATCATGATAAAAAGCTTTTATATTTATAAATCTGTCCAGACTCAGTGATGCATGATTTTTATTTTTTTTTATCTCTCTGCACTGTATCTTTCTCTGCCCTGTGAGTAAATGCACTTGTATTGTACACTGAGTGCCAAAAGACATCTAGATTCTCCCCATGCATAATAAATGCATGTTTGGACTTCCAGATTAGCATCTCAACATGGTTATCAAAGAGGAGTGGTGGTATCACACACTTGCCTCCAGTCTGTTTAAAAATATAAATAATAATAGCATTCAGCGCCTAATGTAGGCCACCTCGACTTGAATATTTCATGCTGTATGCCTGCGCATCAAATCCAATCCCATCTAAGTTAACATGGTTACCAGCTATACATTATTAACGCAATTGTGTGGAAAGGATGTGCAGAGAGAGCGTCAGTGATCTTGGGATCATTTTTTTTTTTCATAAAAATGTAGACTTCATGGTTGAGTAATTTTGTATGGGGGTCATTTCTGTCTTTAATCTTAAAAAGAAGACATCTGCTCTTCTTATCATTGATACACAGGGAACACTCAGGCTGCTTTCACAGGGATGATTATGCATTTCATGCATTTTGAGGCAGGTCTGAAATACTTCAATCACTGTGTCAGCTCTCACATGTCTTAATCTACCCTTCTTATTGCGGATAATTGTTGGATTGGGGAGACGAGACAGAAAAGCTGCACTCCAATCTTCTAGTAATCCCATTTTTAATAGTTCCGCAGGGTGCTAAAGGTCTAAATTTATTATGGCAAATAGACAGTTTTTTTTTTTTCTGGAACCCGAATGAGAAATTATTTTAATATTTCCATGCACCCATTTAAAACTGAAGGGAAGTTGCTTGAAGAGACAAACAATGGTACAAACAAAACACGAAGGGAATGTAGTTTCCTCTTTTGTGGGCCAAGTATATTTCACGCAAATGGAGGAAACAGAGAGCCCTCAGACAGGATCACTTTATTTTATCATCGGCTTGCAGCACAGTACAGAGACAGGAGAAAGACATCCCCTCAGCTGCTGGAGAACGAGAATTGAAGTCACAAATTATGTGTCAGAAAGCGGAGGCTTCCTGTCAGAGCTGAATGCATTAACCATGCTGTTTAGATTCCATAAAATAGTCCACCTTTTTCCTTGAGGGAATCGCAGAGTTCATCCGGGCAAATTAGAGGAGTTCTTCCTGTATGAGCCTCTGACAAAGAGCAGGGGGTTTCTTTGGAGAGACTAGAAAGTCCAGCGAAACACTCAGAAACACCTTCAGTGAGTGCCAACTCTGACTCTGATGAGACAGGATGTGACAGCTGCTGCAAGAACAGGTTCTCCAATGAGAAACAGCAAGAGAATAAAAGGTTTGATGTTTGGTAGGGTGATCTCTGACATTTCAATGAAAAGTATCCCTGGCAAACTATAATAAAACTGGTCAGAGTGTGTGATCTGCAGGGAGTAGAAACTTCTTGACCTGTTCCAAAGAATAGATGTGAGCATATCTGAACCAGTGCTTCTGAAATATGACCATTAAGGAAATACAACACCACTATACAGTATAGTTTATATATCTTATATGAAAGTTACAGTACTTTGCAAAAGTATTCATTCCTCTTAAACTTTTCAACCTTTTGGGACAGTTCAGGCTTGAAACATAAAGGTTTAATTTTTAATTTTTTGGTAAGAATTAACAAGTGGGACACAATCATGAGGTGGAACAAAATCTATTGGATATTTCAAACTTTCTTTAGCAAATAAAACTGGGGCTACAGGCAAGCTGAGGAGGAAAGAGTAGACTAGGACTGTCAAGCAGTCTATATTTTGTTTTTGTTTTCTTGGGGAGAAATTTGAAGGAATATTTCTGTCAAAAGATTATCCTTTAATCTCTTCAGTTGATGGAAACCAGTGGCAGGTGTCAAGCTTGTCTACCTTGGAGAAGCTTCAGCTCTTCCTGCAGCAATAAGCCGATCAACATGTTTGTTTATCAGTTTATAATCAAAACTGAAGCTTAAGAAAAATATCACTAAGCTCACATAATGAACTTTAAGTTACTGGAATATGCAGGTATCTGTACATTTAAACTTGGAAAAGTTAGTGACATGATTTGGTAAGTACTGCCATAAAATAAAATGGATTAATCCATGGTAAAGTTCTCAGGAAATCATCTCATATGTTTTCATTTTAAAACTGCTACAGTATTCACCGGCAGAAGAAAGTTGGAAAAAGCATAAACAGAATGGTGCACAGCAGTGGGGAAAATCGCACCTGCTCCCTTAAGACATTCTGAAACAGTATAAATGCGCCATTTGAATTCAATAAGGACAGGACTCCTAGCAGGGATGGATGGACTGAAGGTTTGAGGCGCTAACATCAAAGACTCCATCACTTTCAGTGCCAGGAAGAGCCAGAGGGGTCGTCCGTCTCTGGAAAACTGTAATTAAAAGATGTAAGATTGAACAGGGGGTTTTCCGGGCTTGGCTGGGGTGAGAACCTCTTGACTCGTTTTGCACCTGTTTACTCTAAAGATAACTGCGTGTCAAACAACCTGAGGAATAAACACTTACCTCAGTCTCCAAGCTGCTCGTGTGCTTTTCGTTTCAATCGACACGCCTCGTTTCCCAGAAGAGGCAGAATAAGGCTGACCTCCCCTCTTTAAAGAGGGGCTATTACTCATCTGTGATGGTTAATACCTTAAAGGCTTATTTTATATTCAAACTAATTCTCTATAATTTTGACTTACACTGAACTGCCCGTTTTCCTCATTATCACTCTACTTTAAAATGCTTTACATTTTTATGACACAAACTCAGATTTAAACATCTTCTAACAGGATTTTATGAGGTATAATAATGAAGTTAGGATAGACTAATACATGGGCCTGCTTAAATATCGAACTGATGTTAGCTCTCCTTATTTTATTTTTTTTGCCAATACGTGCATTCTCTTGCCAATGCATTGAGAAGATATGTCTTAAGATCATATGAAGTTCCTGCACTGCTTCTCCCTCAATTTACTATAATTTTTTTATTATTTGATTAGTTGGAAAATGCTTCGGTTTTACTAAATGTAGGCTTGTATGAAATTGTTTAAATTTGTGTCATTTCAATCATGTAAATGGAAAAAGAAAAAGCAACAAAGGCTTTAGATATCAGCCCCCCAAAAAAGGAAGAACATATTGGTGTCAGGGTGAGTGGCTGTAGTTGGACCCAAAATGCAGAGTAGAAGTAGGTTGGGAAGATTGTTAATTGTATGTTAATTTTTTTTTTTTTAAGTAAAAGTAAAAATACAAATTCTGATCCAGAACTGATGGACAAGGAAACTCAAGAACCAAAAAACTAGGAGACATAAGGGAGGAATAAACCAAAAGAATGACAAGGATTTAGCAAAGAGTAACTGAACAGAAGGTGTATATATGGGAGACAGAAACAATAGGAGGACTAATTAGCTGATAAGGAGCAGGTGTGGACAGAAGTAACTAGAAGGAACTAAGAGGAAAGGAAAGGACACTAGGGGGCAGCAAAACTAAGAATTCAAAAAAAGATGTAAATCTAAAAACACAGAACAAAACAAAAAATATTTGAGATATTTTCTAGTAACTTGACTGTATTTTTTTCATATTTCACACAGAACTTGAAAATAACAGATGATCACCAAACTTTGTGATCGTGGGAGGAAGTACCTTCTGTTTATCCTCATTCTTGTTTCATCTGAGCATAAACTCCTTCAACTATCTCTTCTTTGTTCTTTTTTTGGCAGGTATGCAACAAATATATTAGAATTTTGTTTCATATCCTAAAAAGATTTTAGTTTTTTTAAATACAAGGTCAACCATGGACATCTTGTATCCCACAAAAATGTCATTTTTCCTGGGCAGAAAAGTGAGTAAGCCCACAACTCGAATGAAATAAACTCCCACACCTGTTTTCTCTTTTTAGAGATGTCTTTTTTCAAACCCAGAAAGAGAATTAATCAGAGAAATTACAGGAGTGTGAAATAGTGTTTGTTCGTTTACAGATTGCCTCTGTTTTTCTTTTTTTTTTCTCACTCCTAAAGGTTTCAGATCAACAAACTCATTGTTATATTTAAAAAAAAAATTACTTCAGTAAATGCATAAAGCAGTTTTACAAATGTTTCTTTTGCTTATTCGTACTGTCCTGGCCCTATGTTAACAAGCAATGTTCCTAAAACCTAAAGACTAGCAGAAATAAGAGTTAGTAATAACTGGTGATGAGTCTATAACATCATCCCAGATGTGTAATAGTTGCCATTTCTTATGTTTAAATCCTAAAACTATAACTGAGGCATGATCAGGCCGGGATATAGATGATGTTTGTGACCTGGTTGAATCATGGAGGCCATTTTGGAATATTTTTGATTGACTAGCCTCTCTTCGGAAGGTTTATTGCTGCATTTTTATTCCCTGGAGATTTTGGCTCACACAAGTCCTAAAGATTACTTATGTATTTATCACACTTACACGTCAGGTAGGAATCAGGCTGGCTTCTAATTTTGAGCTCAGCTTTTAACAAAATGTAATTTAATCAAAGCTAATTAGTAATGTAATAAGTGGGCAGTTAGTTTTTCCCATAGGTAAGGTGAATAACTCTTTTCTCCTAATCAACTAAATCACAATTTGAAAACTGCTTTTTGTTTTTACCACAATTATCTTTATACAATATTAAATTTGTTCTTGATGATGATTTGAAACATTTCAGACAAAAATAAAAAGGCAAAAAGATAATCAGTCTCTTGACTCATTTAGACTCTTCAGTGCTTATTATGTTCCTATAATGAAAATAAATTATTCCTACAATATTTGTAGGAAATTAATTTTTCTTGTTAATGCCTCCATGTTTTAGTTGTTGTTTTTTTTGGCTTAAATTTTTAACAAGCATCTTCTTTCAAACACTCATTTGCAGACTTTAAAATATTTACATGCATTAGATGGACTGTAGCTATAGGGAGATCTTCTTAGGTCCTTTGTAAGTTTGCCCTCTTTATTTGTCTACTTTTTTGTTGAGTCTGTTTTTGTTCGACTAAAAAATGCATAAACCCTGAAAACAATCAATGTGATACAAGTAGAAAGCTTAAATTGAATTGTATTTTACCCATCGCTAAATCCTCTCGGCAGAAACTCAAATTTATAAAACTGGCAAAGGTTGGCGCAGATGAGTCTTAAAGGTTAAGTTATGCAGCCATGTAGCATTATGGACCCTGATGTGTGACTTTTTTCCTCCAGAGGTCATCAACAAGTCACATACAGAGTTCTAGGTTGTTTTACTTTTCTTTGAGACAGAAAAACATTGTTTTCGTTATAGACTCATAAAGAAAATGAGTTATTTTCTCCCATCTCAAAATTGGCATATTGAATAATTACATTTAGATCAGATCAAGCTGAGGTATTTATGATACAGTCAATTACTGTGATCCTTTATGTCATTTTAATAAAAAGGCTTTTCAAATCTTTATGCTACAATGTTATTGCAATGAAAATGGGGAGAGTTATATGTGCCTTGATAGTGATATGTAAAATAAAAAAATTTTAAATCCTGTCTAAAAAAATATCAATAAGTATAGATGATAATTGTCTTCTAGGACAGCCATTCTCAACCTTGGGGTGCAGACCCCAACTGGGGTCTCGAGATGATTTCCAGAAGTTACCAAATCATTTTGGGAAAATATCAATGTGCAAAATGAACTTAGAAACAGACATTAGAAGGAAGGCATGCAGTTGGTCTCACACTTGAATTTTATTACGGTACATGACCAGTTACTGTCCGTCCTAACTAGGCTTCACCAAAACAACAAATCTGTCCTCTAAGGTCACAGCATTTAAGAGAAACCTGGATCAGTGGGCTGTGCAAGTGGATGGGAAAATGTTGAAATGTTCCTGGAGCTGCAGGACGTCATGGACAGTTATTGCATAACCATTCAAACTATGAAGCAAGTTATTGCCTCTCACCTCAGGAGGCTGCTTGAAACTTTCCATAAGTACTTCCTGAATAATGGCTCCCTAGAAAAGAACGACTGGATAGGCTTTTCACCACCTTTACTGCACACCACCTGTTAATAGAGCTGCAGGATGCCCTGCTCGACTCCTCTCTGATCCTACATTAGACTGTCTTCTCTGCATGAGGGCTGGAAGAGTTCTGGTTGTCTGTAGCAACAGAGTACGCATCACTGTTGATCAACTGTTTCCATTTGCATCCGCATATCTGGCTTAAAAGTCTGCGCTGACATACATGAAAAAGAAAAACAGATCCCGAGTCCTTAGAGCTGAAAGTGATCTCTGCTTAGCCGTGTCTAACATAAAGCCATGAAAGCAGCTGCTCAAGTAGACCCAGTCATCACATTAAATAGCTGCAGAAAAATAATTTCTGCTTTTGACCAGGAAATTATTTTTCTTTCTTAAACTCTCAGAAATATAGATGTTAAAAATTACTCACAGGCAGTTTTGTAGTGTTTTATTTTTTTTTGTTAAAGTTAAGCTCACGCTTTTATTGTTTCTTTTAATGGAAAAGAAAATGAAGGTTGCATTATTTGCTGTCGGTCTGTTGGGAAAGTTAGCCTCTTGATGCTGCTTCATGTTTTTCAAAAGATCCCAATGTGCTTCAAAATAAGAGGATAAAGAAAAGAGTTAAGTCTTGTCTGATTATGTAAATGTAATGTATAAATATATTGATTGGGCATGGAGGGGGGTCATGGATAGCAGTGCATGCTAAAATGGTGGTCATGACTCAAAAAGGTTGAGAAGCACTGCTCTAGGACACATATCCAGTGTGATCTTTATCTGATGGAGTTATACATCCTAGGGAAATATATTTTTTTGTGGCTGGTGAAACAAAAAGGGACACAAAAGGCTCCATTAAATGCGTAACATTGTCGGATTTCTGAATAGTTGCCCCCGTTAGGATTGTTCCAGAAATATGCCATCAGTGTGTGGCACCCTAAAGAGAGGGATTTCTGTGTGCTTTGCATTCTTATATGGACAGATTTCCCCAACAACACCCCTCTCTCTCTCACTGATAGCCTCTGCAGACCAAGTCCGCCCTGAGTCAAAGCTCCTGCTGAGAGAAATCAACTGCGGCTGGGCCTCTGTGATGTGACCCCCCAAGGCTGACTCAAACGACTTTGTGCCAATATATTCCACCTTCAAGAGATGAGGTGAGGAACCTGGGCTTGCTGCCAGCATGATCCCTGGAAGGGGAAGAGGCTGACATCTTCAGCCACACAAAAAGGGTTGTTAATGTGATTGGCCACAGTGAGAGTCCAGGAAACAAAAATCCCCTGGGATGGCACCCATACCACTGTCTACGCTCCGCTCCTCATTCCTTTGGGAAGACCTTTGATGTTTCCCACTGTCTTGGGAGAGTCTAATACAATCTTAGACCTCAGAGCTGAAATGGCTTCCTAATTTCCATATTTTTAATTAATTAAGTTGATTTTTTGTGTTTTTCTTCATAGATATATGTATATACAGATACAGTAAGTTAGACAGTACAGCTCTAGACAGGGGCCAGTGACCCAGTCCTGGCCCCTGGTTATGACCCCTGTACCAAATATATAATACAGAATAAACTTATGATAAATAATAATATGCACTGTGACAAGAAAAACTGATAGACGCCTTGGAATAATACATTTTTTTCTATTTTTACAGTTCTTTTATTTACCTCCGCCAAGGTGGTTATGCTTTTAGAAGAGTCTGTCTGTCTGTCTGTCTGTCTGTCTGTCTGTCTGTCTGTCTGTCTGTCTGTCTGTCTG
>JAGKQL010005173.1:0-12191 GCA_018398635.1 Cyprinodon brontotheroides
TCACTGGAGTGCCTGAGTGTGTGGGTCTGCTTGTGTTCCTAACCTCCTTTCTGTGTAGGAAACCAGTGTGGACAGAAAGCTCTGACTCATCCTCTAGTCTTAAAAATAATATCCTGGGCAGAAGTTGCTATGACAAGGATTTCTTTGCATTTTATGAGTTTTTACCCGAATCAAGGCTCTTAAGAAGACGGTAGAAGTTTGGGAAGTATTGCAGGTCCTGGAGCCCATCCTCAGGGTTCACCTCGTTTCCCTCCTCTTTATCTTTATCCCAGCGATTTTCAGCTCCGTCCAAGTCTTCTTCCACATCCCTGTCCACCTCGTCCACAATCTCATCGTCATCATTGCCTTCCTCTTCTTCGTCATCTTCTTCGTCGTAACGACGCCTGGGTGGCTCCCATGTGTCCTAGAAAAACACAAGTTTTAGATCCTAGAACATTCCTCTATTACGATGACATTTCTCCTCATGCTGTACCGTATCTGGACCCAGGTCATCCTGCTCTCCCCTAGACTCCTGGTTCATGCTCTCCATTTCCTCAATTTCATTATTCTTGGCATTCTTGGTGATGAGATCCTGGAGAGCCTCGGCCACTTGGTACTCCAGAGTGTCAGCCTGACTTTCAGTAATCTATAAAAAAAATAAACAATAATCAAAAGGTGTGTGATGGTTCAATCCAACCTATTGATTGGTAGAGAGGGCAAAATCAAACTGTTCAAAGTGTCAAAAAACTAATTCACAGCTGAGCTTGTGGATTCCTGAAAACAATTTACACATATGTTCATCTCGTAGCGACAGAAAAGGTTGTGCAAAGAGAGACAGAGTCCGCTCCCGTAGGGAAAATGTCAAGCGACCCACTGGGCTGATTTTCAGATGGTAAGGTTGTGCTCAGAGCTTACCAGCCCCAGTTTGAGCAGCTTGGAGACGATCCTGTCAAAAACCCCTCTGTCATCCTCCTCATATATTTTGTTGGCAATCTTCTGAACAATATCCTCTGCAGTCAGCGGGGTGCCATCAACCTGCCGGAAGCTTTCTGGGTCATCTGAAAAGAGAGCGCCAATATTATTTATTTCAGTCCCAAGTTTTTGATAGACATAATACTCTATTTTTTCACACTTCTAATGTTCCTTTTATTCGGCATATCACTCCAGTCCTGAGTGAAAAATGTGCAACTATAACAGCCTGACACTTGCATAACGCTGCTGCTACTTCCCGAGGTCCAAACAGTATTAATGAGCACTGCCAAGTGATTTTTTTTCCTTTTGTGAAGGTTGAATCATACTTTTCCTCCCAGCTATTTTTGGCTCTTTTGAACAAAAATCTTAAATACTGAGCTTGGTAAATGTGTAACTGGGAAAGAAAAGCCGTGTGTCACTACTGAAATGATTGCAGGAACAGAGGAAGTGTAGCACTCAGTGAGTTGAGTCTGATTCAGATCACTTATATGAGAGCTTGTGGTCAAATTACATGCATTAAGATGTTTAAACACTTAAAATGTTATGTGTTCAGGTTCCTCTTAAATAACATCAACCATACATTAGCTGAAGGACTGCACTTGGTGTAATTGCAGAATAAATATTGGGAAGTAATGGGAAGAATTTAAAGCAGTATACATATTCTGTGCTTTATTAAGAACTATAAACATCAATGTCTAATATGTTTTAACCACATAAAAAGAAAATGATTGACTTTAATAACAAAGGAGTTATTAACAAAGATGAATAGAATTTTCTTAATAGTTTTTTTTTCATGCAGAGATAACATTTACACATCCCACCTCCTCTTTCTTAGTAGTTCTCAGTGATTTTCTGACTGAACAGCCTTTTTCAAGTCAACCTGCAGCATCTCAATCAAAGACGGAGCTACCATGACTTTGATTCAATCTTCATCCAGTCCTTTTTGGATTTACTGGTGTGTTTGTAGGATAACCTTGATGTTGCAGGATCTGCTTCTATTTTAATCTTTTTTTTTTGATAAACAAAAAAGTTACAAATTTCCTTGGTTTTCCTGAGATAAATGATATTATTGATGGTTGTAGTGAGACGCTAAGCCTGTTACTGTAGTCCCAGCCTTAGCAAACCCTGCCAAAAAGGATATATCTACCTTTATCCATCCACAGAGTATTTAAATTCTAAAAACACTGTACAGTAAAGTACTTTATTTTCTGTTATTTTTATACACTTTTCTATGGCCCACATTATGTGACCACTTCTGATATAACCTTTTGCTGCTGTAACACCACAATTTCCCCGATTGTGGAACAATAGAGGGATTTTTCTTATGCTTTTAAGTTGCTGTTTCTGGGTGAGATTTTAGTTTACACTAACTATTCTGTCTGTTCTGATCTCCGAATGTTTTAATCTTCAGTCCAGAATTCCTGATCTTAGTTTCTCTGCGAAGCTCCTATTTTCTCAGGATTTTCTGACAATATGTGTCCTCCTTGCACCTAACATGAAACTGAAACCTGTGCAGTCGGTTTTTCATTGTAGAAAACATCCACTTTTTTTCCCCTGAAGGTCTAAAGCTCCTCAGACGAATCATGTTTCCTATCATATGCATCTGACATAATATATCCATGTGGTATTTTAAGAACAAATAATGGTAATGATAATTATACATGTTAAAACACAGCAACTATAATAGTGTTCTTTTTTTCATATAATGTGAACATACAGACCCATCACAAACTTTCCTGCAGTGTGAAAGAGGACGGACAGAGCAGAGCATCAGCTTTCCCCTCATCAGAGTAGAGGAAGAAGGGGATAATCTGTTTCTGCTGGATTCACGTGTCCTGTCTCTGACTCTCTGGCTGCTCAGCTCCATTATACCCACGTGTTTCCTCGGCCTACTCTTTCTTAAAATGTCTGCCTGGTGGCCTGCCAGCAGCAGAGAGAAGTATCCAGGATGAGGCTTGTTCTTAGTGATGAGAGGGAACAAGCCAAACAACTCTGACTGCTTATTGTGTCGCTACTAGAGACAAGTGCACCTCTGATAAAATAGAAAGGATTTTTATTTTTATTTTTCGGATGATGGATGAAAGATGAACTGTTTTACGGTGCTTGAATCAGCAATTTTCTTTGAGAACCTAGAAAAAGAATAAAGTGATTGTTGAGTGTTGGTACCCTGGTACTTGCTGTAGTCTATGCCGCTCTTGGTGGAGTCATAGTCGTCAGCCAGGCGTCGGCTCTTCGTCGAATCGGATTCATCCGGGACATACTGATCCTCCTTCCTGACTGCCGCTTCTTGAGCTTCTTTTGACTTCTGGCCATCAGCCAGAGACTTGAGCAGGGTGAAGTCGTCACCCTGCTCTGACTCTCCGTCCTTGGAGCCCGCGGGTTGTTTACTTTCTGTAAGGACGCAGACGCAAACAGAGTGACGCTCAAGGTTGAATAATGGTGTGTATGATGACTCTTTTACTGGAAAGGCTGCAACCAAAATCAGCGCAGCAGGCGGAAACACAGTCATCAATTGATTAGCAATGAGGTGTCCTCTTACCTGCTGACTGTACTGCAGCCTTTACACTGTCTGCCTCTGCAATCTTGGGAAGGACAAACATCAAACAATTGATTGTTGCTAAGGATATAAGCTCTGATTATTAATGTTTGTTGGGCTAAAAAGAGCCTGTTTGACAAGCAACCATAAAACCTACTCGGCCGGATATTAAAGAAAAGGTAAACTAGCTGTGGGAGGTGGAGGAAAAGGGACCTACCTGTTCCTGTAAAGGTCTTTCCTCCGTCAGCTGTCTGTTGTACACAGTTTTATCTGCAACAGAATCAATGCATTAGGTAATCAAACCGCTGTTTGAAAGCAGAATACATTAGAGATCAACCATAAAGATACTTTGGTTAATTTATCCAATTAGTTTTTACAACAAACAAACTTAAATCAATTTAAAATAGATTTTAAAGATACTTCTGCAAAATTGACCTGTCAGACTGATGTGATCTGATGGGTTTCTGCCCTCCTAACTCTCCACCAGAGGCAGAACTTAATCGGATTATCAAACAAAAGATTAAACTGTGGCGAAAATAGACCACAGGCGGCCTAAAGAGAGGGAGCGCATTAAAAACACCACCAGCCCTTATTCAGAGGATTGGGGACGCTTTTTAAAAAAGTAAAACAAAAAAGATACTGCTAGTATATATATATATATATATATATATATATATATATATATATATATATATATATATATATATATATATATATATACCGAAAAAAAATCTCTGTAACTTTTATCTTTATGCTAGAACTTTATGTGGTCCATGCATCTTTTTCACGATACTTTTCTAGATTTTTGTAGAAATCTTAATCTGAGTGTGCATATGTGCCCCAGTTCTCTGGAACTCACCATCCAATGAGGCTGTAGGTGTGGGGAGGGCAGATGTCTGGATCACTACATTCAGAACAAGAAGCTGGAGAAGAACAAAAAGGCCAACGCGTTTGGACGCCATCCTGAAGCAATCTGCCACGGAGCGCGCAGGAGATTGTTTCTACCTCCTGTTGGAGCAAAGCAAAAAGTGCTGAATGTTTGGACAGCTCCTGTCCCGGTGCTGAAACTGCCGCGGAAAGGCTGCGCCTTGGGGGGCGCAGAGAGGGAGGGTCTGTCTGTCAGACGCGCAAAGCGGGTTCCGGTCGGAAGAAATGATAGCTGCGCTCCCGGAGCTGTTGACGCACGGCGATGCTGAAACCAGGTCAGCTGTCTAATTAAAAGCAGATAAGCAAGGAGGCTGTTCCAGCCCCGTGTGAGCTGCAGCATCACCTGCCAAGGCTGTAATACAAGCCACTACAACAAGACCTGCCCCCCTCATCAGGGAGGAAGGGGAGGAGACGCTGGAAACAAAGGAGGAGGAGATGAACACTGCAAGAAGAGCGCTCAATCTCACCTTTTATTCCAGCAACATAAAGATAATATAAATTGATTTAATTCCAATTTCGATTTGGAATGAAATACAATAAATGACGCAAAAAATACCGCAAAAAACGCAAATCAGGTTTGAAAGATCAACAGCAAACACCACCGATAAATGTATTGCATTTAAATAAGGATTAACAAGAATATAATGCATTTCTACTACGATATTGTAGTTACTTTTTATTATGGAGTTGTAATTCCTTGCAACCATACCTAATTAGCTGAAGGGAATATTTTTTGCAGCGTTTGACAAGAATATAAATAAAAAAACGCCCATTTCGTGCGTCACGGTTAATCTGCGTCATGTTTGTAAATCTTTCCCTGAATGGTCAATAGCAACCGCTGTAAAAAGGGCAATTAACCACATAAACAAAGAGAAACATAAATAAAATCGGAGTTCTAGGTGCTTTGATTTAATGAGCTTTTTTTTAAAATTAATGGTCATTTTTAGGGGCTCTCTGACATCAGAACAATTTTGATTAGTTTCCATAACCTCATCATTTAACTGAAGCTTTCAACAATAAGGAAATGTTAATTACATTTTTTCTTATATATTTTAAAATAATGTAATCTACTATTAAAAATAGCTCTGGTGAAAAATTGGTAATCTTCAACATGATTATTTTCTAAATGATATTAATTAATTCTCCCTGATAGAAATAGTTAGATGTCTAAAAGGATCATGATGGCTCAAGTTTAACACAATGGGACACTGATCTGCTGTTGGTTTGACTAACCAGCCTGAGGCATAGCATTAGCAAGCCATTCTTAGTAGTTATATCCACTTAAAACCCTCTCATTTAGCAAGAACATTTGGTTTTCTGCTTGTTTGTATCCACTCTACAATGAAAGCTCAATTGAATTTAGTTTGATGCTAATTTTGGACTTAAGTGTTAGGTCCATTAGACCTTTTAGCACTTTGTTGCCCCCTTTGAGTTGATCTTGTTTAGTTTGCTGGACCTGGGCATGTTGAGAGTCATATTGAATGTAACCCTCTCTCTTTAGGCCTCAGACTCTTTGACTATATAAAAAAAAAAAGCTATTTTAGGTTGCAAGAAATATTGAACTACTGTAAATAAATAGTTTTTTATATAATACATTTTTAACTTTTTTTTTTAATACAATTTGAATACTACAGAACTGTTAAAGTTCAAATTAAATGTCTACATAAAGATTAATTCTTATGTCAGCAAAATTGTGATTTTATGCAACATAAAAAATAGGCTTCCATTGTTCATTCAATGGAAATATATCAGGGTTCAGTTTTTATATGCACTTAGTGTCAAGTTCAGAAGAGGTTTTGGTGGACCCAAATGCAAATATGGAAGCTGAGGTGGTTTCTTGCAGATTTAATAATTCCAAATGTGACAAGTGAGGCAAAAAAATCAAAAAATAACAAAATACAGAAAACCAAAAACTAGAGGACATCAGGGTAAAAATACAAAAAGATCAAGAAACTACGAGGAACCTGCAAACCGTAACTGAAGAGAAGGAGTAATTATGTCAAACAGAACAAAGTATCCAGTAATCAACTGATTGGGAGCAGGTGTGGACAGAGGGATCTAGAATGGAGCTAGGGGAAAGGAGACTGACACATAATAAACAAGAAATACATTAGAACTCAAATCCAACAAACACCACAAAATGGAAACGAAACCAATAAACTACAAAATACAGAAAGACATGAATCAACTGAAAACTTAAAAATGTAACAGAACTGAAAAGGTCAGAATCATGACTCTGAGTTCTGAATTGCATGTTTTCATGGGTGTTCAAATGGAAAAAAGTCTCTCCTCTATACGCCTTCACAAGCAGGCTATTTTGATTGGAGAACGTTATCTGCAGTATTAAGGGAAACGATTTGGATCATGTGGTCCTTCACTGATGTTCCTTGGATTTATGAGGGCTTTTTGTGAGATTACAGTGCATAGCTGAATTCATTTCCTTTGGCTGCAGAGTTTTAATGTATCTGATCTACTTCTTAGGCTTTTTTGGAGGAAATAAATTCTTCTGATGACCTACTTTAAGGTTTTCCTGGTAGTATTGCCATGTATTCATTCACATTACACTGAGCCTGGTTAACATCAGGCTTGTCCAGCAGAGCTTTGTGAAATATGTCTCATTACACAGATATTTATCTTAAGAAAATGCGAATATATAATTCTGATCCACTGTGGAAAATGAGTAATTTTGTAATTAGTCATTGTTATTTGATATTAGTGATCTTTGTGCAGATTGTGATGCAGATCTGTTTCTTAGCAGTGAGAGAAAGGGATGTTGGCCTCATTTTGTTCAATGACTATGCTTCCTTCTTTCTGCTTATCTCAGCAACCTTGAAAAACACAAGTCTTGCCAAAATCAGAAATCAAAGAGCTTTATCTGAGATTAAAGTGCAGCAGATACTCAGTCTACTGGGTCTAATGGAGGCTAAAAATATCTTGCAGTCATCCAAAATCAATGCTAAAAAGCTGCAGTGATCTTTGGAGCTATTTGTATTTGGACTGGATATTTTTAAATATATTGACCTTAATTTATCTCTTTTTTATTTCCTAAAGGATTCCTTTTTATTTCTTAGTTCAGTCTGAGGGTTTATGTTGTTCAATACTGACACCTGGTGGGTGAGCATTGTAATTACAGCCTCTTCGTTTCAGAATTATCTCGTCAAAGCAACATTAAAAATTAATGAAAGAAAGCATAGATAAATAAATGCAAGCAAAAATATAATCAAAACCAAACAAAAATACCAATAAATAAAGTACACAAGTCAAGCAAAGTTTGTTATTTAGCCCATTTCAGAAGCAAGTGATAGATAGAAACATGATAGAAACAATCAACATAAATCGGGAAGAAATCTTAATTTCCACCAAATCCCCCCCAAAAAGCTCTGAGATTCTATGCATATATGCATTTTTTTTGGCGTTTGTTTGTTGTTGTATATTATGATATTTCATAAATCAGAATATGTGTCCATATGTATGATTCAAAGTACTTTTTTAAGTACCTACCCGGTACCTATAAATAAAGTCAGAATTCTTCGTTATCCTGAGCTATCTCTATAGTTATGCTGCTATAGGTCTTAGAATTGCTGAAGGACATAGGGACCTCCATCTCACCATTCTGCTTCATTCTATCTCTATTCTCCCACTTTGCAGAATCTAGTAGTTCAATCTCTGGCCGTTCTGCTCTCTCTGCTTTTTTTTTTTTTCTCATAGTAGCTTTGCCTGCGTCTGTTCCTGTTTGGCTGTGACATCATCGTGGAGAGATATATCAGCTGTGCTGCTGCCATCAACACCCTTGCTTATAGATGTTGGAGATCGGCCTGTTTTTCCAGTGTAGTCCCATTTGTCTGACTGTGACTGGCGCGGATCATTGCTATTTACCTAAATCACTCTGACATGGGAGCTTGGCACCGGGACCCTGCGTCTGCCTGGCTGTGTTTTACTGGACGTTTTTCCTCTCCACTGTGTAAGCTAAAAGCATTGCTTAAAGAAGATGGCTGACACGAATTGTCTCGAGACAATGAGTCGTAAGTGCTGGCTCAACTGGTTTTCCTTAGATAAAAAACTTTTAATCAATTTGACCATTATGATCTGGTTGAACTGTAAAAGTGCCTGAGAGATTGACATGTGTTGTGAATTGGCACCCATTTAAAATAAAGCCGAATTGATTTGATGACCTAGTACAGAGGGGAAATTTGTCATACAACTGCAGCACAAACACATCCATGGGACTTAACAATAGAGTAAAATCCTACAGCGATTGATTCAAGAATTGCAATTGCAACAGAAATAAAAAAAAGGTGTTGTGCCTTTTGTCCTGCATTTAAGGACAGTGAGTGTGCAACCAGATGGGAGGGGTTTGCTGTGGATGGCGATTTCTGTGTTACAGTTTTTAAAACATTTAACCCATATACATGCATTCAGATTTAAAGCAGAAGACACAAAGACAGCAATGAGAAAAATAAAAATAAAGAAATGGTCAGTATAACAACAAACAGTAAAATCATGCATTCTCTAATCTTCAAGGTAATGTGCAGATTTTCTAAAGATTTATGCTGAACAACTTCGTAAAACGGCTTTAATAGATGATGTACTCTGCAAAAAATTGATATCTAAATAAGTAATTTTTCTAAAAATATGTGCATTCGTTTTTTTGAATTGAGCAGGTAACTGAGAGACACTGGAGTTCCATTTGCCAATGGAACAAGACACATTACATTATATTTGAAATAAGAAAAAAACAATCTGATTGTCTTATTTCAAGGGCATATTATTTAACTATCTTAGTTTAAGAGTAAAAATACTCATTCCATTGGCAGATCATCTTATAAATACACTTAACTTAAGAAATGTTGACTGATTTTTAAATCGTTTTTACAGTGTAGGTGTCTTGATGATAAAGAGAGACTGTGCAAAAGGATGGTTCAGACATCACTCTGCACAGCTCCGACCTTGTGAACGGGTACAATAAGGAAGTGCTGTCTACTACTGTGGGGTAGAGTTAGCTTTCTTCCACTTTTATGTAAAGCATTAAAAACTTGGTGGATGCACTTTTGTCTTAAAAAATCTTATTTCATCCAATGAAACCACTAGGTGTCATGCCAGAGCTACTGAATACTAGCTCAATCCAAGTCCAAATTAAGATGCGAACCAAACTGACTATTTTTATTAATTAATTAATGTGTTTGTTTTGTTTTCCTTTCTCTTGGTAAAATGTTTTTGAGGAGTTGAGATTGTCATGGAGGGATGCTGCTCGGTAACGCAGTGGGTAGCACTGATGCCCTTGCAGCCAGAAGGTTTATGGTTCAATTCCCGGCCAGGGGGTCTTTCTGCATGGAGTTTGCATGTTCTCCCTGAGCATGCATGGGTTCTCTCCGGGTACTCCGGCTTCCTCCCAGAGTCCAAAAACAAGACAAGTTAGGTTAATTGGTTAATCTAAATTCTCCTTAGGTGTGAGCGTGAGCGTGTGTGTGTGTGTGTGAATGGTTTGTCCTATTTGTAAGTGTAGTTGCTTAGACATTTATCCTGTTGCCCTGCAATGGACTGGTGACCTGTCCAGGGTTTACCCTCTCGCCTGTAGGCGGCTGGAAATAGGCACCAGCATCCCCTCGCGACCCTGCTTGGGATAAGCATGACAGAAAATGGATGGATGGAGTTTGTCATGGACTAACATCAAAGGCAGCTAATAGTTGGTCAGATTTACTCTGCTATGATTTACTTGAGTAAATGTACTTTTAAGAGTTCTGTTATTGTAGTTTTTTTTTTTACAGTATTTTACTTTTACTTAAGTATTATTCTTCTTAATAATCAATTCCTTTATCAGAGTAAAGTTTCTTGTCACTCCACCCACCACAAGTAACATGAGCTATTCAAAGTTCAGGTAAATTTACATATTGCTACAGGAAAATCTTTATCCTTTCCAAACATATATCCAATACACTCTATAAAGACAGATTTCTACACTTATGTTGAGGGGGAAAAAAAAACAAGATTTGTAAAATGGTTGCTTCTTCCAGAATTTATTTTCTATTTGTGCTGGTTGTGTTTTTAAATTTTTTTACTTTGAAATAGCAGAATTTGAACATGACTGAAGTAATATGTTTTGTAGCATCCAATAAAACCATACATTAGAAGAGCAAACAGTGACTTATTACTTGATGAGATATTTTATGAGATATGTTTTTACTTTAAGTAAGTTCAGTAATTTGAGAAATCCCCAATTAAGACAGTGCCCTTCCCTCTGGTCATTAACAAATAAATTGAAGATGATCTTGGAGGAATACATTATGATGATCTACTTAAAATAAATCAGAATCCAAATTGAGTAAAATATTAAAACATTTCAATGTGGTTTAATGAACATAAACCTCTTTTCTAAAATACCTTGTCAGTCAATGACTTGATCTGTAATAAACACATTGATTAGTTTTGTCATACAGTAACCTGGCTGTAGAGGATTATGTCAGCATAAATGAGAAAAATTTAACAGGCACAGAAATTCTAGTCAATGAATTTCATTGTGATATATTTCGTTTGTAGTCCAAAGCCAATTTTAAACCATTTTCTATTTTCTATCGTCCACCAGTCCCTCAATTTTTAGATCAGTTTTCAGAGCTCCTAACTGATTTAGTGATAAATACAGATGATTTTAACATTCATGCTGACGTTAAAGTTGATAGCTTAAATGCAGACGTTAATAATAATACCTAATTTCCTTGTTCAGAATGTGTGCAGATCAACACATTCTTACTTACATACTTTGGACCTTGTGTTGTGATATTAATCGTGAAAAGGTAACATGTATTTCCCAATAACCCTGCCCTATCTGACCAGTTTTAGTAACCTTTAAATTTGGTTTAACTGAGATTTCCTCCTAATTCTAGATTTAGTTTAAATTCAGTTGCTAAACTCACACAGAGACATGGCTCTGTCTAGATGTCCTTTCCCCCAGCTCTCAGCAGTAATGACTGTATGGGTTTTTATATTTTATTCTGATTTAAAATTCTTAAGGAAAACTGTCTAAGCACTTACGCTTTAATTACCTTTATGAATAGTTACAGTCATGTTTTCATCATAGCTCTTAAACAGTTCTGGTGAAAGTCACTAATGATAATTTCATGGCCTGAGATAATGTACCTGTGCTTGTCCTGTTTGATCTCAGGGCTGCATTACAATTTTCTTTTAGAAAGGCATGGACATTCTGTAGGAATGAGCTTGGCTGGTTTAAAGCGAACATCTACTGAAACTACTCGTCCTTAATTAGAGAATCCTTTTAAAGTCAATGACTCGATGCAATCGGCTGGGTTTCTTCAGATAAAAAACTTTTAGCCATTCTGCCTGTATGTTTTGATTGAATTGTCTCTGTAAAGTATCTTGAGATTAAATTTGTTTTGAGTTGGCATATTGTAAATAAGCTGAACTATAAAGAATTTCTTGGATGACTACTTTCTCTTTTCACTCACTGTTTGCTTCTCCTACTAGAAATAAAATATTTGGGCACTATACCCACGTCTGACTAACAAACGTGCATGACTCTGACGTCCATGACTCTATGACGTGCATGACTCTCACACTGTCCCTTGGCTTGGCAAAGAAGTAAGAGGTTTAACATCATGCTGATCACATTATTGACTGGCTGCAGGAATATCTGTATATTGCTGGTGCCTTTAAAAACACTCTCTGAAAGGAGGAAGTTAATACAGATATGGCAAATGAAACACATGTTTTGATGATTTATCCTACATCTGGTTTCAATCTATGGCCTTGCACTGGTATCTCAGCT
>JAGKQL010005175.1:0-11958 GCA_018398635.1 Cyprinodon brontotheroides
ATCATACAGTCAAATTGATACAAAGTTTTCTATCTAAGGAAAACCAGCTGATTGCATTGACTCATTACTCAAAAATACAATCCCACCTCACACTACTAGCATGCTTGTAGCTACGGTGGAGAGGAAAAATATCTTATCTTTGAACAGGGAAAAACCTCCAGCAGAACCAGGCTCCAGTGTGAGCTGCCATCTGCTGAGAGGACCCACTGGGGGTTCAAGGGGAGACAGAAGCAGAGATACAAAAGCAGCTGTATAAAGGCGTTCCCACGCCCAGGAAACACACAGCCAGGCAGGCTTGAGGCTCCAAAGGCAGCTCTCCCCATGCCAGAGGACGAAGAGAGCACATCCCACTCAGTCACGCGGTCAGAGAAACAGGACCACGCACTGGAAAATAGGCCGATCTCCAACATCTATAAACAAGGGTGTTGATGGAAGCAGCAGCACAGCTGATGTTTTCACCTTTCCAGGATGACGTTCACGAAGCCAGAGCAGGGAACAGACGAGGGCAAAGAAGCTACTCTGAGGGAGGAAGAAGCAGGGGAGAGCAGAAGGTTAGAGATTGAACTAACGGATTCTGCAGAATAGAGAATGAAGGAGAATGATGAAATGGGGGGTCCCTATGTCCTCCAGTCCTAAGAAGCCTATAGCAGCATAACTATAGAGATAGCTCAGGGATAAACCTGACCCACTCTAACTATAAGCTTTTGTATCAAATACAGGGAGAGAAGTTTTTAAGAAGCCCTAGCCCAAAGTGAGCAGGGGTGTCTGCCTCACGGACTAAAACTGGTAGTTGGTTCCACAGGAGAGGAGCCTGAGAACCAAAAAGATCTGCCCTCCCATTCTACTTTTTAGAAATTCTAGGAACCACTAGTAAACCTGCAGATTGAGACGGGTGCCTGTTGTTGGGAACATAAGGAACAATCAGGATCTCTTGATATTAGATGGAGCTTGGCCATTTAAGGCTTTATATGTGAGAAAGGGGAGGATTTTAAATTCTATTCTGGATTTAACAGGGAACCAATGAAGAGAAGCCAGGATAGGCGAGATATGATCTCTCTTTTTCATTTTCATCAGGGAACTCTGGCTGCAGCATTTGGGATCAGCTGAAGGCTTTTTAACTACAGTTTGTGGACTTCCTGATAGTAAAGACTTACAATAGTCCAGCCTTGAAGTAACAAATGCATGGACTAGTTTCTCAGCATCACCCCTGGACAGGAGATTTTCTAATTTTTGCAATATTCCTCCAGATGAAAGAAGGAAATTTCTAGAAACCTCTTTGATCTGGGATTTAAAATGACAGGTCCTGATCAAAATAACACCAAGATTTTTTTACTTTATTATCTGAAATCAGTTTAATCCCATCCAAAATGAAGTGACTGGCTAATCAGCTTCTTTTTTCAGAGACTCTGGTCCAAAGACTATAACTTCTGTTTTGTCTGCATTCAAGCAAGAAAGTTAAGAGTCATCCAGGTTTTATGTCTTCAAGACATGCCTGCTTAATCTATGTAATGGGGTTGAAACTTCATCTGGATTTGCCAGACAGATATAGCTGGGTATCTCATCAGCATAACAGTGGAAATTAATCCCATGCTGTAATAAATAATTCTACCAATTGGGAGCATGTATAAAGTAAAGAGAAATTGGTTCTAGCACTGATCCCTGTGGTGATGCTCTCCACAGGTAACATTTGAGCGTGTTGAAGATCTATAATTAACATGAACAAAACTGGGAATAGAATCAAATAGATGAGATTTAAACCCAGTCCTAGTGCTGTTCCTTTAATTCCAAGAAAATATTCAAGGCTTTCTAAAAGATTATTATGACCAGCTGTATCAAATGCAGCACTAAAATCCAACAGGGCGGGCACAGATACAAGTCCATTATCAGAGACCATGAGAATATATCATTGGTGACTTTCAACAGAGCTGTTTCAGTGCTATAATGAGGCTCTAAAGCCAGACTGAGAGGGAAACTCTTCAAAAGAAGTTCATTATATGGTGGAAGTGATCGCACACTTGTTTGGCAACTACTTTTCTCAAGAATTTTAGATCAGAAAGGAAGATTGGATATAGGTCTATAATTAACCAAGTCATCCGGGTAGAGACGTTTTCTTAAGCAGAGGTTTAATTACAGCAACAGCAAAGCTTTTGGGTACACCCTTCTGTAACAGAGATAATGGAGTGTCACATCTAAAATGGAGGGAGGAGATCAAAGGGAGCCACCTCCGCCAAATAACCTGAGATTTGGAACTGGATACCCCACATACCGGTTGAGAGGAAGCAGATGAAGACAATAATTTTGCCTTTCAATTCCAGAGAGTTCAGCTGTATCAAGAGCAGGTCTAAACCGGTTCAGATTACAAGGAGCTTACACCTCTAAGGTTTTGTCGCGGATAAAGAGGTGCTTATTATCGCTTATTTTTCATAAGATCAATTTTGTTATAAAGAGATCCCATATATGGAAAAATCATTGCTGCTTGCTAAGAGCAGCGGGAAGGGTGGAATGGGCGGTTCAGCAGGGCTATGGCTCTGGGTGGGTTTGGCAACTGTATTAAAAAGAAATCTAGGATTATTCTTATTCTCCTCTATTAATGAGGAGAAGGCTAATGCTCTTAGCTTTACAAAGGGTCCTCTTATACAGCAGTAAACCATTTTCCAGACTAGGAAGGACTCCCGCAGGCCTGTGGTTGGAGCGATATTTTCTCTCCATTTTCCTAGCATTTTGCTTCAAAGTACGCAGGAAAACCTGCATTAAACCAAGAGAGCAAAGCTTTCTATTGTACACACCAACTGTTTTTTTTCATTTTTCAAGGGAGCTGCGTTGTCTAAGGCAGTATGCAGAGAACTAGCAATCCACCAACAAAATCATCAACCTGTGAAGGGGAATAAGCTAAACTTTTGCACTCGGGGTATTTTTTGTGTATTTTTTTGCATAACATTTGCATACACAGTAATCTAGCGTACTTTTAATTAAATAAAAATCAATTCAAGAAGAAGCTAGAAAATGCTTGGGGAGTCTATACTACTGAGCCTGATGTCTCTTTGTATCCCGAGAGATTTTCTTACCTTTTAAATGTGTGTCACTTGGGGGGTAAAACTCCCCCTGCAACACTGGTTTGCATTTGTATAGCTCACAGCATGTTCATTTTACATGTTAAAAAGCCTCCCCTAGAGGAGGGTGATTCCATGGGGAGGCATGGAAGGGCTACTGCCCCTACAGAAGTCCGCGTCAATTTCTGACAGATTTACAGGAGTTTTCGGCGAAGCCCTGCAAATTACCGTAAACTGCCGCTAACCTGAACTTCCACAACAATCTACAGTTGCATATTATAGCGAAAATCCTCCACTTTTCTTTGATCCCAAAGTAAACAACATTATTCTGTTTGTATAGATTTAAACACTAAAGTATTAAACCCAGATTACTTCTGCAGGTTTGAACATTTTTTCTAATGAATGTTTCTATAGCTGATGTTTTATGATGTTGTGGCTTTAACCAGTTTATAGCTACTTTTGCACAAGTCTGATGGAAGCAGTTGATAAACCTCAATCTAAATAATTCTTCACATCAACAAACACCAATGTCTGAAGTTACTGCTGGAGTTTTTTCAAACAATGCAGCTAAAAATGCAGAGTTGTTCTCCTTTTAAAGATGTTTTTCCAACTATACCAAAGATTTTCTTTTTTGTTCAAGTAAAGACAAGTACATGGATTCAGAAAGTGTTTTCCATTCAGCTTTTTAATCAACATGTTTTCTAAATTAGACATGCATTTTTCAGGCTGTTGAGGAACAAAACACTTGGTAGCAAAGTGCTGAACATTGTTACAGGTTACAATAAAATGAGCTTAAATGGTTCAAGAAGTATTTTTATGAGGTTTTCTTTCTTATTTGCAGTTTTTTAGATCCATTTAATAGGATCCATCCATCCTGGACAGGTCGTCCATCGCAGGGCAACACAGAGACACACAACCATGCACACACACACTCACACCTAAGGGCAACTTAGAAACAGCAAACAGCCTAACAGTCATTAGTTGGACTGTGGGAGGAAGCTGGAGTACCCTGAGAGAACCACGCAGGCACATTCAAACTTCAACACTTTAACATGGAATAATGAGCAATTTCTGAGCTTCACACCAGACTGGAAACTAGACGATTGTCCAGATGATCACTGATCCAGACCAGCTGCTACCCTCCAGGACCAGGATAGTAACTAGTAGAGTCAAATATTGGATGAAATATTCTATCTTTGCTGTCTTTAAACTGGTTCAGAATAATTAACAGTGGAAAACAACATGAAATATCAGAACATTTTGAATTAGACACTACAATGGTTATTGAGTCATTAAAACATTGGAAGTGAGAAAACAAACATTTCCAAGCTCAGCTCTAACATCTTTGCTTCCAAACGGTCTCCTAAACAGAATCCCTGTCCAAGGACCAATGGGTGCCCCCCCTACAACTCCTCAGAACAACCAGGACCCCCAACAGCTCACTAGCTTAGGGTTGGTGAGGAAGAGTTAAGGCCAAATGATGGGATTCAGCCTTGGACTCTATTTTCAGTCCAAGCAGCTCCTCCTTAATGACAGCAGCCCTCCTCCACCCTGGTTCAGGTTCGGGGCCTGGATTCCTGGTTCACCGGAGTCTGCGTGGGAGACAGTTCAGTTAGCGTTGCCAACAGAGGTTTGATTTCCAGGAAGTTTAATGATTGTACCTTGAGGGTTCTTGAGGGTTAGCTTTGGGAGAGTCACTGTTGGTTCTGGAGAAAGAGTTCATCAGCAGAGTCTCATAGCTGCTGCAGCAGCTCTCACGTCAGAAAGACTTAGAACAGACCTTGGCTTTGGGTTTCCCAGCTCTGAGTCCAGAGCTGCTTGGAGGTTCTCTAAAGTTCATTAAAAGTTTGATAAAACTGTTCAGGATTCTTTTTTAAATTTAGCTTTTCACATGTTATATATAATTTCATTCTGAATTTTAATTTGGATGGAAAAAATATCAACATGATATTATGGCTAAACTCAGAGTTCATCATCAGGATCCAGTCAGAGTCTCTTTAAACTCAAACTGCTGCAGCTTCAACCTCTGAGGATCATCAGGACACAGATCAGCTTCTCTCCTCCACTAAGATCATCACCTCCACTTCCTGCAGAGAGAAGAAGGATGAAGAGAGGAGATCAGTGAGTGTTTCCAGCCTCTCTCTCCATCAGCTGTCAGTCAGTGATGCAGCACATCCAGGATAAAGAGCAGCAGGGACTTCAGTCCTGTTCAGAGCAGCTGTGGAGCAGAGCCAGCTTCCTTTCAGCTCTCATCTTAACGTGTTGGAGTGAACACACTGAGCTCCAAGCTCACACAGCTCAACACATTTTTAGCATCCAGTCTGGTTCCTCTGCAGGTTTCCCTCCAGTCCACAGTGGAAACCACCTGCTGAGAGTCCTGAAGGCTTCATTGCTGCACAAACACTGTAGTGATGGATTTACTGCTGCTACATGTTAGCTGCTGCTCCATTTAGACACAGAAACTCTGGCTGCTGATCAACATCTCATCTGTTTCTGAAATATCAGCTGACTAAGAAACATGGAGGCTGTCCCTGAACACATCTGGATGAGACTAATGACAGAAGGACACATGTCCAGATGTGCTGAGTGGACTTCAGCAGAGCTTCTGCTCTGTAGAAAGACCACATGGTGACTAAATGGAATGATGGTTTGTGAAATCAGAGCCACTGATTTCCAGGCTGCATTCAGACTGATCTCAGAGCTGTGGCTAAGATGAAACTGATCAGTTGTTTCCTGTTGAAATGAGAGAACAAAGAGTCTGAGATCAGATCTGATGCTCCCACAGTTTGATGGATGAGGACCACTGTCTCTAGACATGTTGGAAGGCTGGCAGCTGGAATCCAGCTTCATTTCCTGGAGACATGAACACAACAACAACAGTCGTCTTCACATCAACACAAACACAGGAACACAACCAGCTTCTGGCTCCTCTGATTGGCTGATTGGTGTCTCTGTGTCCAATCAGGAAGCCTGTCACCGTTCTCCTCCCACTGAGAAGCTGCAGCTTTACTGGAAACACTGGATCTTTGCTTTGATACTAACTGGGTTTAGAACAATCCTGCTGACAGCAGCTGGACTCACTCCAACCATCTACTTACAGAGTCTGCAGTTTGTAGTCTGGACTCTCTACAAGATCCTGCAGCTGCTGAACATCTGACTCCTTCAGGTTGTTGCCCCTCAGGTCCAGTTCTGTCAGATGGGATGGATTAGACTTCAGAGCTGAGACCAGAGAAAAGCACAGCTGATCTTTGGATGAACAAATAGAGATGAATGCAGATCAATTCAACTAGATGATCAATTATTTCACAGTAGGGCCACATCAGCGTAATGGCTGTCCTTAAAGGGCCACATGTAACTTATGAATGTAACTAAATGTAATTGAATGTAATGTAAAATAAATGTAACTACTCCTTAATGTTAAATAACCTATTATTTATTATACTTTTATTCAAGTGACAATTACAGTTGTATAGAAAACATATGCCGTTTGTTGCTCTAACATACAAAACCTTTTTAAATTTTGGATAGCTATGAAACCCCACAGAACTCCATTAATGAAGGATCAAACTGTCCAAGGAATAAAGAGATATAACATAAAACTTGAGCTGCAAAAACATGTATGACACACATGAAGTTATTTTACAAAAAGTTATATAAAGTTTAATCCAACTAATGATTGATGCATACACACACATAAGACCTGCAAACATTAAATAATTAAATATACATCAGAATCATTCACTCTATTGACATAAATTGAATGGATTCTCAAAAAATTTCCCTCAGGAATCATCTTTTTCATGGATTTATGACAAACGTATTATGGGCTTTTGTGCAGCGCTGAAACTCCTGGCCGCTGTTTTCTGTGCCTCGCCAAGGCTGCTCTATCAAGTGGGGCTGAAAACCTGCGGTTTGTCTGCAACTTTTACCAGTTCAAGGATAAAATCTCTCATGTAAGAAAAAAAAAAATATATAATCAAACAGTTCCCGAACAGTATCAAAGTGTTTATAGCTGATATTTCCTAGGCTTCTCATAATCCAACTCTATTTCAGAGTTCTTCTTTTCTTTTCTATTGCTTTTATTGGAGCTCAGTAGCGTACCCATGCCTAGGTGGATCTCTGCACACAGTGTGGGTCAGCTACCCTTTGTTCAGCCAGGCCTTGTGAGCTGGGTTGTGTGTTGGTGTTTCTGCCCTGTTTGCTCCTCCTCTTTGCAGGTTGGTGGTGGGGATCCCGAAACAGAGGATAGAAAATCCCTGCCTCTTTCTCTCTCCACCCCTGATGAACACTGTGCTGCTGGACACCATCACCTTCATCATCATCACCTTCATCACCATCATCATCATCATCATCATCTCCATGTATTGACTTCCATTGATTTTGAATTTTAACCCTTTCTATGCCCTGACCCCTGACATTAACCCTAAAGCCAACTTTGTTAGCAAAGCAGCTCAACAGGAGCAGAAAAATGTCCTCACTTTACAATAACAAGCGGTCCCTCATTTTTGATGGTAAAACAGAAAATGGTGGTCACTCTGGTGATCACACAGACACATCCAATCATTTGCTCTACCCACTGATACAGACACTTCCATCCATTCTAGTTTTGTTAACCTGTATTTGATCCTAAATCAATGTTTCTCTCTGCACCTTGTGGCATGGTCTCAGTTTTCAGACCCTGAGCCATAACACCCTGAAAAATGAATGACAGGAAGTCCAGTTCATTTCCATCCTCCATGACTCTGCCAACCTTCAGCTTTGCTTTCTATGTTGGGATATGAACTGAAGGCTCCAAAGTCCAAAAAGACCAACTCAGGAAAAACATTTATTAGAATAGAAGATATCAACTTTGTTTTTCCAGCTGATTCTATCAAATTCTTCCCAGAAATATCAACTGAACTATTTTAAAGACATCCTGTAGAATAACTAACCTGGATGAAGGTTAGAAAGAGATCTAGAACCTTCTGCCAGTGCTGACCCGGTTCTCCTGAACTAGGAACTGGTTCTGAACTCAGTTCAAACAGGTTCAGATCAACTGAATCATGTTCATAGTTCTCTACTCTAAATATTCTGAACTCAGTTCACAGCTCCTACTGAACTAGTTCTCCTTTATTTATCTTCATGTGCTGAAAATAAAGTCCAAACACTTAAACAGGTAATGATGTCCTTCAGTAATCCAGTGTCTGGATGATCCAACAGCCCAGTGGTTCCCAGTCCTGGGTCTCATTTAGGAAAAACATTGGTAGGATCAGACTAAAGAAGTTTTACGGACGCAAAGCGTCTGAAAATGGAGGCAGGACAAAAAATCACGATTTCTAAAACTCTGAACAAAACCAGCAGTTTTCCTTTCTAGATCCCAGCTGCAGCTCAAAGTTTGTGTCCAAGGCTCCACCTCATGTTCAGGCCTCTTCAAGCCTCCATCAAGCAGAAATGGTCCAAAAGCACAGCATGAATGTCATTGTGTCTTTAAACGAGCCAGCTGATCAATGTTACTTCATGGTTCTCTTTGCCTCTGACCACAAAACCAAGTTGAAATCCCTTGCAGGAACCCTTGAGAGCTTTTAAGGTTGGAGCCTTCAGTTCATGTCCTGACATAAGCTAAAAGCTGCAGACGGCAAGAGTCACGTTTAAAAGGCCTAAAATGACTGATGGAGTTTCTCACAGAGCAGAACTGGGTCTCTGCTGCTGGTATGCTTAGCGACAGCAGAACCTGAGCCCTGGGGAGAAATGCTGCTGCTCTTTCTCTAGGAAATTTACTAAAAGTTTAGCCCCAAAAACGGGACAATCTTTTAGTTCACCTTAAACAGAACAACGTTAAATGGCGTCAAGATGAGCTTTGTTCCTTTTGATGCCACTCACTTCAAAAAGCTGCATCTATTCAGTTCAAAAGTTCTCAGAAATGTGAGTTCAGCTCAGAAATACATCCATGGATTAAACTAAATGACAATACACATCAGGTTTTTTGATTTCTTCCATCTTCTTTTCTTATCAGCAGTTTTTCTTCTTCTAATCAAACCAATGGACCAGTGCCACAAAAACAAGATAGAAATTCCTCTGAAGGATTCCAGATGGGCAGGGACACTAAAGCTAACAATGCCTTACCTCCAGTCCAGATCCATCCAGCCTCTCTGATCTGCTACTAAGAGATGCAGCAGCAGCAACAGGAGCTCAGAGCCTCGTACAGAGGAGGAGAACGGGAGAATCCGCCGTCCTATATAGGACTGGAAGTGTAGTCTTGCCTTGAATTCAACCTTCCTCTTTCTGATTGTTTGATTCCTAGTCCTGGTGGGTGTGCGCATTCGGGGCGCGTAATAAAAAGAAAACTGATGCTAGAATTAGTGTTGCGCCGATGCCATTTTTTGGCCCCGATACCGATACCCGATACCTGGCTGTGCAGTATTGGCCGATACTGATACCATAATAATGTAAAATAATTGCCATCATGGCTTTGTCAAGCTGCTGCCTTCCTTTGTGAAGCACAAAAAAATCTAATACAAAGTGAATCCAGTAGAACTTTTTATTGCCTACCAGGAATGGGTGACAATAGTTGAATAAACTTATGGCTCTCACAATGGTATCGGTGCCCTATTTGTTAGTACTCGCCGATACCGATACCACCATTTTAGGGCAGTATCGGGGCGCCGTCCGATACTGGTATCGGTATCGGTGCAACACTAGCTAGAATACTGCAATTACTACAATTAATATTAGGGTACGAAACTAGTCCCAATTAAATAAATGAAATATCATCTATAAGTTGCTGATTGCACTTCTATAAAGAAGCAAGAGAGTAATTTGATCTGTGGAATAAATTATAGCTTTTAACTTTATTTTAACAAAATAATAGCTAATTCTGAAGTATAATACATTTTATCAAAGAAAACCTTTGTTTTCCTTTATAAAACTAAATATTCTGAGTCAGACAGGAGTTCTGAAGACTGCTGGTAAAATGGACAAGCAAAGACTATCAAGAATTCTGGTTCTTAGCCACAGCCGTCTGAAAAGGAAAATGTGATTGTTTCCCTTTTATTAATACTTCTTAGTTACAGTTTTAATTTTTTGACGACCCCATCGGCGTCGCCAGACCCCATTTACTGGGGCACATGCCCCAGTATAAATGAGCTGTGCCCCAGTATAAATCTCATGAATATTTGCAACAGTAATACATTTTTTAATGCATCAATTAAAATAATTCCATCTGGAGGAGACGTATATTTCTACTCCAAATTGAGGATGTAATAGCGCCCCCACGTCAGCGCATGTCACCGCATGAACTGCAGTAAACCCTAACGCCATTGCTCAACTGGAGTTGATGGGACACTGTGCGGTCAGCGACGCATTTTTAAAGGTTCTGGTAACGTTTCTTACCTATCAGTTTATTATTTCCCCAGTGAAACCACATGATTTATAGGCTACTAACTGAAAATGACTGCATTGGTTTGTAGATGGATATCAGGAAATTCCTCAATGAAGAAGAGACAGGGAAGCAGTAAAACAAGATGAGAGAGGGAGGTAGGTCCGTGAATCAATTAGTGATTTAAGCTAAACAGTTACATTAGGGGCGTTATAAGCAATATGATAGATATTTACATAAATATAAATTTACGTTTTTTAATGTTTGCTGTAGATGAATGAGAATGAAGGAACTGGAGTAGGGAAAGGGAGGAGGAGGCAGACTGACAGGCAAGAGACAGGTGAAAGACGGAGACAGGAGAGACAGGTGTGAGAGACAGAGAGACAGGTGAGAGACAGGAGGGTGAAGGGTGGTGAGAGACAGGAGCATGAAGGTGATGAGGGAGCAACAACCAGCTTCACAAACAAGAAGAGGACATTAGTGACTTAGGGGAAAGCATGATGGTCCTAAACAACTTTGTCCCAATTATAGTAAAAACTTTCATTTAATCCAAAATGGTTTGAAAAGCCTTTTATGGTTGAAAAAGAAAGCCTTGTCATCAAGGATATGTAGTGTGTTTCCAACTTGCTTGATACCATATTCCCAACACTAACGCAGGTCATCCAGATCTCCCTCACTATCCCAGTCTACAGCTGTAGTTGTGAAAGGTCATTCAGTGTGTTGAGAAAGATCCACACTTGGCTGAGGTGCACAATGGGACAAGACAGGCTCCATCATCTTGCTATTTTATCAGTTGAAAAGGAAGAACTTTCTAAGCTGAGTCACAGTCTAGTGATTGACCGCTTTCAAAAAATGAAAAATAGGAGGAACACTTTAATGATCAAAAAATAAAGAAAAACTTAGTTCAGATGAGTTAAACTTTCCCCTGAACTAAAACTCTGTAACCTAGGAATTAATGATTACTTCAGAATGTGTATAAGGAAACTTTTTATTTGTCAAAGTTGGTGATGTCTTATTTTTTATAGCTGCAATGTTGAAAATGTTCATGTTTGTTAAAACAAATATGCTCTTATACTCATTAATATCTCAACTGGTAATTTTGGTAGGAATGTATCAGGGTGGGGCAGTGTGCCTGTTTGTATTTGTGTATGGAAGGAGGGGCACATGTGGTAGGGGGCCAGTGCCCCAGTAAAGCTTTGTGCCTAGCAACGCCCCTGGATGACCCTTTGACTTCATCCTGTATAAATAGCAGGTTTTATTTATTTTATAGAGTATAAGAACACCAGATGGCGCCTGAACACCTCCTGTATTCTGTTTAGATAGAATACTTTGGGTACACATATTAAAAGCGCTATTTCATTTCCTCTTCTAAAAAAAGGATAAAGACAAACAGAGGAACACTATTTACATTGATTTTATTTTAAATAGAATTCCACACAGCCCATAAGTAAGTTAGTACAAACAATAATGTCTGATAAAAATGCTTGAATCTGGCTGTTTGGAATATTATTATTATTTTACATATAAGATAGTGTTATATTTTCTTTTATAATT
>JAGKQL010005176.1:0-12083 GCA_018398635.1 Cyprinodon brontotheroides
GAGGAAAGAAAATGATTGAGAGTGATGAGGGGAAAATGAAAAGATGAGAAGTATATCAAGTGAAAGAGAGATGGAGATGGATGAAATACAGAATGAGAAAAGAAAGATGTAAGTACAGATGAAAAGGTGTTTAAATGACTCATCTCATCAAGGCACAAACAGAACTGGAGTAATTGAGATAGCATGTAGAGTAAAGACACACAAGATGGAAATGGAAAAGAGCAGGGCAATTAAATGATGGGAGTTAGGTGAGCAATGCTTGAAGTGGGAAAAACTCAACTTTTGGACAAGGAAGGTGGAGCTGTATGACAGGAAAGTAAGAAGAACGTCTCAGTATCATAACATCTATTTTTTAGCCTGTCAGTTTTATATAATAACTTTTCCATTTCAAAATCTAGTATTATAACTGTACTTTTCAGCTTTCCTGAGTGCATAGGTCAAGTGATGCTGACCTGAATTCTTTGTGCTCCTTTAATACCTAAAAACCATTTCTCATAGTAGTTAGTTAGAAAGCACAGTGAGAAATCACATCGCCAGATTCATTTTTATGCACATGGCTTTAAAAGCAAAGAAATTGACAGATTTTATCCTGTTTTGCAGTTTTTCACCAAAATATTATAGATTAAATGGTTTACATCAGACACATTATGTTATTAAGTTTCAAATATAGTGTCATTAATTACAAAAGACAATCTGCATAAAATTTATTTCATTTTTGGGCACTAAAAAGCTATGCAAACCAAATTAGTGTCATTGCTGAAGCTGATTAACTCTATTTCTTTATTATTAATAACCTGTTATCCACATTTGTTTTCACTAATCACAGAGCTGTAGTGGTTGACCTGTAGTATGAATAGATTGCCTAAATAGAACGTGTGTCAATAAGAGACAAGTTAAGAGTTCAAAAGCAGCGAATCTTTCTCCATCCATATAAGAACTGCCATTTCTATTAGCTTTCCAAGGCCAAAACCACTGCTGAACAGACCGTTGGAAAAAGTCTGTCATCAAATAACAAAAATAACTCATGCTTTTCTGGTGAATTCTGAGGGAAAATCTAAAGTCCACTTGAGTGAGTGTCCTAGTCAAAGTCTTAAATCAAATGCTCTGTTATTGGGTTAAACAGGTCATCTGTATTTGGAAAGCTCTAAGAGTTGTCTGATGTTTCTCCATATCTTAAAGACTTATTTTCACTTAAAACAATGCTTGTTATAAACTGTTGTTGCCAAGTGAAGAACAATTAGTTATTAAACTTAGAGAATCACATACTGGTTTACAGGTTGGCAAGCATTGGTTGGCTTGAATTTAAGAGTGATTTAAAACCAGAGGAAATTTTTAAGGGAAAAAAAAACATTTTATTATTGTCAGCTTTAGAGACTCACATACCTATTGTCTAGAGTTTAACACATGATATAAAATCACATCATTGTGGAAAGATGTTAGAGGTTGTACAATGCACATCTCAGAGATGATGGGTGAGCTATTTAAAGCCTGCAGGGTCAATTATCATTTTTACATTTATTGTTGTGAGTTTTTTCTCTCTAAACTGCTGAATGGGCTCTTCTGAGCCAACAGTTAGCCAGCGGCAGCAAACTGATTGGTGTTTATACTCCGAACTGTGTCTGTGTGCAGCCTTTAGTCAAGTGTAAATTTAACAAGTGCTGAATGAGAGTGGACATGTTTGTGAGTGTGCATGTTGCAAATTTTGGTGAAATGTGTTAATGAAACCCAACACGATTTAACACTTTAATTTGTCATCTGTTCATTTTTGATGCTGACAAAACGAGGTACTTGGCTGCGTGTTTTTTGCGAGGTGCAATTAACGCGTTGCTGCTGTTACAAAAATCTGACAAAAAAAATATATAAACTGTCTATGAAAAGCCCAGGGGATTGTGAGCCAGAACGAGGTGCCGGCCATTAGCAGGTGTTTACAGAAATAAAGGAAAAGCAATACACAGCCGTTCAGCAAAGCAAAAGAGTAAAATAATATCACAGTGTAATGGAGGGGATAATTGCAGTAATGATTTGCTGTATTACCTGACTGCATCCTCAACACCACCCCGCTTTTAATGCCAACCAAGTTACAGCGAACACCTAAAGTGGCGTGAAACGGGATAATTTGGAACCTCTCGCTTTATGATGATCTAAACGTATACGCAACTAAGCATGTTTTATTTGTGTAATGTTAATAAGGCGGTTTTATTTTAAAATCCACCTGCAGCCAACCCAAACACATCCTTTAGAGGAGGCAAAGATTTATGCACTCTTTTCTTTTTTTGGTGACAAAGCCGCCCCCCGCCATCCAACCACCTTCTCCCTCTTTCTCATTCCTTCTTTTAATTACAGTTTCCGCTCCCTTCCCCACCTTCCACCTCTCATCGCTCCATCATTGGAAAGTGGTAAAAATACCACACCATAAGCCCTCATCAGGCTAGCCCCCACACCCTCTTCCACCACCACACCTTCATCTAGCCCTTTTCCTTTCCTAGTCATTACATTGTGCCTCATTTCCTCCTCTCTTCACTCAGGATCTGTTCTCCTCCCTCCCACACCCACAGCATATTTTTTTCTTCCGATCAGCCATCTATCCCTTTTAACCATTTAGCATCCCTCATCTCCAGCCCTGCCTTCATCCCATTGCCTCTCCTTTCTTAAACACAGCCTTCTGCCTCTCTTCTTCCTTTTCTGTCAGCAAGATAAAAGATAAAGATCTTTAATTAATCCGTCAATGTGCTCCTGCTGAGTGTCTCCGTCTTATGACCAAATAAATGAAAGAAAAACCCTCTTCAACCATTTTTATAATTCCTCTTTGAAATATGATTACAAATTTTTTTTTTCCTGATATCTGTCTAAGTATGAGCTTTATTACCTGAATACTGTATGTAGTGCAAGAGTGTTTTGATGTAATTTAAATAATTCAGTTTGAGTATCAAACTATTAATAATTGCCAAAAGCAAAGAGTATTTTAGCATGAAGATTACCAAATCAAGGCCCCGTCTGATTTACCAGGAATTAATAACCAAACAGCTACCAGTCTGTTTGTTTTATAAACACCTCCTTGGTGCAGCTTGTTATCGTTTATCAATGGATGGAGTAAATGTACTCTCTGCAAGTTCTAAACACATTTCTGGACAAAAACAAAAAACTTTTCTCCGAATACAAGAATTTATATAACTGGAATTTATATTTCAAGATGAAATTCTTTTAGTCAACATACTCGTCAGTTGGACTAGTTACGGTGAAGTATACTAGGTAAAAATGAAAAAAAAAAATAAAATAAGGCAAACCAATAAACTACAGAAAACAAAACAAAAAAAAAAAGAATAAAATATGAATGTTTAACTGCTGTAATGATATTAGAATTCAATGTAAACATATTTGTAGGAACCAGAGGAATTTGCTTTGAGGAACTTAGATTAAGGATAAAATACCTTTAAAATGTATTATTAAAAACAGTTGTTACAAGTTAAGATTATCATTTCACGATGCAAAATAGAAGGCAAAAGACAAAAAAGGAACAAAATATACAACTTAGAGTCTTAATTCCTAATGCCCTGTCAACTAATAATAATAGTAATTGAACTTTAGTGATCTCACATTGGAGAAATTTACCTTTGCACCTAACCCCTCCCCTTGGGGAGCAGTGGGCTGCCATTTTGAGGCACCCGGGAAGCAGCGTGGGGTTAAGGGTCTTGCTCTGAGACCCAGAGTGGCAGTCTGTGGGAGTGGGGCTCAAATTTAGAACCTTAGGATTCCAAGCTCTATGCTTACAATCTCCATCGAAGCAAATTATGGAGATAGTAAAATAGCAGCTCATAGATTCAGAGTTTGGCCATCAAAAACCAGTACATGAAATTGGCTGATGATCTTTTTTTATTGCAGGAATCTTTGTGTATTTATCTGATGGTGTGCAGCTGTGCGTCTATAAGGAGGGATGTTTGTGTGTTATAATGACATGTATGAAATAAGATTAGATAAAAGATTAGATACCATATACCATATACCATACTAACAAATAGTAATGTGAGTGAGAGCTAACAGTACGCTGCAGCAGCTCACAGTGCAAACAGAATGAGCAGTGTTTTAAACACCAACAGTGGCTACTGGTGTAGCATTAGCCTAGCAGGTGGGATAAAAATACATCATTAAAAACATTTATGAGTAAAAAATTTTATGCAAGTTAGAGAGGAAAAGATTTCACAGATGAAACAGAAAAAAGCCAATATAGGTGTAAGGTGAAATAACAACATTAGCAAACATTTTATTGCAATTGGCTCAGTTGTCTTTTAGCACTCAATAAGTTCAACAAAACCTCTTCTTTGAACTTTTCTGTCGTACAGGCAGTACCTGATAGGGCTGGTGAATTGCATGGCTGATTCGATGAGCAGAGAAGACTTGGCTGCAGGAGCAAGGGTCTGTTTAGATTGGCACACGGCAGGTGTACAGTGCTGCTGTTTCAATGCCTTCTTTTTCAAGCAGTTATAAACAAGCTTGTTCTGAGTAATTGCAAACAATGTGTCTTGGGGAATCTATTATTCTCAGACCCTGCTGAAGTTAAACTTGTTAGCAGTCTAACCCTAAACAAATTAGAAAGGTCATATTTGTGTCATATGTAAGGTCAGGTCTAATGCTAAAATTCAACTTTGTAGTAACTGACAAAATAGTTAGTTCAGCTCTGCTTCAATCCCGACTAATGATTGACGCAATTTCTTATAATTAGTAGTTAATTTTTCTGACGTTATGCTAATCTAATTGGAAAAACGCTGTAATGATTTCTATTATTTAAAATGCTTTTATATCTTAAGGAAGGCAAACTTTAAAACAATATTCTGATCCATTCATATTATCGCCATTCCACTGACCATGTATCTAACATTGAAATGTCTTTTCCTGAGCAACATTTCTCCTTCTTTCTCTCGTGAGATTTATGGCTGACACTGAGCACCACACTGTTTCTGTCCCTGCTTATTGTTGCTGTGGTTTCTAAGCCTTTTTTCAACACCTACAGTTTCCTTCTGTTAAGAGCAGAGCTGCCAGCAAACACAGAAAGATATGCAAATACTTGCATGGATGTAAACATTACAGCATCATACACACAGACTGTCTCTGAAGCATAATTTTCTTCTGCTGACAATAAGAGTCAAGTGTGACTTCATGGCAGCATCTCTGTGTGTCACAGTGCTCCTCTGAAATTCCCATTATCTGATCTCTCCTTGTCTACAACCATCAGTATTGTTTCTTATATATATATATATATATATATATATATATATATATATATATATATATATATATATATATATATATATATATATATATATATATATATATATTTTTTACATCTCTTTTTCTTTTCTTTCTTTGTTTATATTTTTTGCACTTTCAAGTACTTTTTGATCCTTCTTGATGGGTCCTTGTGTTTAAACTCAATCAGATGAATTTGAATTAGTCTTAATTACTCCTGCTCTGCCAGCAAGCTTGCAAAATAAGTTAATGTTACAAGGGCATATTTCACTCATATATAAAAAAAAAAACAAGACACTCTGGCAATATGTGTAAGTGGATAGACGCTAATTAAATTGTGTAATTAGAAGACAGTGAAAAGTCAAGAAAATGGTTTTGCACTGTGGAGCACAACCCCGACTCAGCATGGCACTAAAACTGTCTGACGGGTTAGTTTTAGCAACATCATTGATCATTTTTATAAGGGTGAACATGATATAAATATTCCAGCAATAGCAACCACAATGTGGATATCTTAAATATAACTCTGATGCTTAGCTTATTTCTTTTTTACCACTTAACATTTTTGTTTCAAAAAGATATGATCAACAATAAACAAGCATTTGTTAATTTTGCATTCCTCTTAGATGGATAAATAGATGAACATCGCTTTGTTTTTTACTAAAACACAAATTTACAATTACAAATAACAACAAATTCTGCTATCAGGGTTCATGAGACCTTAATCAATTTCCCGAAAAAACACAAACATATGAACTAAACCTATGAGTGGTGTAGACTTACTGGTTATTAGAAATGGAAAGATGTAGATATATAACCCAAGTGATTTATCTTAGCCACAACTTAAAATAAAAGATGTAACTTAAGTCAGTGAGACATGTGTTGATCAGAGGTTAGGAATGGCTACATAAGGATGCCAACTCTTTTTGTTGTTTGTTTTTCTCACCAAACTGGTTTCAGCGCTACCACAAACCTGTTTTTAATTGGTTTTATAACCTGCGAGCCAACTCTGAGCCACAACATTGTCAATATAAACATCTCATGGATATGTTTGATGTTTCTTTATGTTTAAAATATCTCTTTGATGTCTTATGATGTTTGTTTGTTTTTTTGTCGAGTTTTTCAGTGCAGTCAGTTTACCTACACAAATCAATGTCTTCATTTCTTCTTCGATTTATTTCCAAAAGGTGAATAGAAAGATGCTATCTTAATTCATAAATGCTGCTTTAACAATCAACAACTGCTGAGAATGTTTCGAAACTTTGTTTGCTGATGTCTTATTTGATCTGTTAATGTGCCAGCAGCACATGAAAACAGACAGGAACATATTACTCATACTTTCTGGTGAAATTAGAAGGTCAACTTTATTGAATCGATATGAAATGAATGTTAAAAGACTAAGCCAAAAAATATTAATTGTACAGTATATTTGATGCTGTGCAATGTAACATTTATATATATGGATGATAACAAAATAAAGTTAAGTTTATTTCTGTTATAATCACTTTATTTTATATGTATAAGTTTGCTTTTTTCACTAATGTTTGTCTTAAAATAGACAGATGAAAAAAACAACTTAAATCTGGAGTCTGAAACATGGTAAATAACACATTTCATTTCATTAAGCTCATTTGAAACTTTTGACCAAACCCATTTTTTCACTGGTCATGTGCAATGTTTGCCCGAAAGAATACCTCCTTTGCAGCCAAAATCTAAGACTTTTACAGGAAAAAAATAAAGAACTGTTTCTAAGCAATAAGAAAGAAATGCTAAACAAGCACTAGTTGTAGTTATAGCCCTTGAAGGGCTTTGATGTTAAACTCTCTAGAAACATTCAGTCAGTATAACTTCCTGTATACCTTAGCGATGTATAGCCTCTATTAAACATGGATAAGATGGAAGTAAATCTAGAAAAGCAGGAAAACATTACCACTTGCCATTCCTAATTAAAATACTTTTTAAAGCAGGAATAAAAAGCAAATGAGTGTCTATATCTTTAAAAAGTTGGGGGCAAAAAAAAATCAATGCACTTCTGCATATATAATGTCAGAGCAAAAATAGATAGGCCAAAACTGAAAATAGCCTCTGTAAAAACATTTATTTATAGTCATGTAAAAAAACAACACTGAAAAAAGATGCACAGTTAAAATTAAAAGTTCATTTTCCAGAAAAGGAAGGTGAAACGATCTCCAATCCCTCAGTTAGAGAACTGAGCCGCACTGTTTACAGGAGTGCTGATAATCGCTGAGGCCACCGAAAGTGAAGCTCTTCACAGTTAGGAGTTCTTTCTAATCTTTAGAGCATTTCTAAAGTGGTTCAACAAAAAAAAAAAAAGATAAATAAATAAAGATCCTTTTTCTCAGATTGAGATTTGTCTGTTTAAAATCCAGGGTAAAGCTCTCCATAACAGCTGCCTTGGAGTGCAAAAAGATTTTTGCACTCCTGTAGAAATAAAACAGAGCAAGCTGTGAACAGAGAACTCTAGCAGAAAGGGAGCTCATGTTCACTCAAGTGCTGAGCTGCCAATCAATGCACTTCTGTCTCAGCAGCCACAAATGACCTTTCAAAATTTGAGCATTTTTGAATGTTTAATTTAGCCAACATCTCAACAAATTAGATTTGCTGCCACTGTATTAAACACCGAATGTCACAACAAAGGCTTCGTGTATATTGAAAAATGTGGTCTCCCTATTTCATGCACCAATTTCTGATTAATTATCCCTTCTGAGATTATGACGTGTTGGCAGTCAGAGACTGCACCGCTGCAGTGAGTGAATATTAAAGCATAGAGTTAAAGCAAAACAAATGTGGTTATAGACATGCAGGCAAAAGTTTATTTTTCATCATATGTGTAAAATAGAAATAGATGTTCTCTCTTGTGTCTCATCTTTATTTTTCACTGGCTGTATCATTTCACTGCTGCCTCTCCCCTGCCGGCCCTGCAAGTGTGTCCTCTGTCTCTGGTGAAAGAGAATTATTTGAAAGATTAATTGCAGCCTACTGTACTGTGGTTATTGTCAGCAGTCTCTCTGGAGCATAAAAAAGACTGATATAGGGAGCAAATGCAACAAGGGAGCTGCTAACCGACTGAGATGGAGAGCGAAAGAGAGAAGAAGGAACACAGGAGGTAGGGTTAGACAAGAAGAAGGGAATACAAAGGCAGAGAGGGAAAGAGGGAGAAAGTGGAATTGAGTGAGAGACGGCGAAAGAGGGTTCAGGAGAGAGTCGGAGCAGAAAAAAAATGGAATGGAATTGGATGCCACTGTAGCGTTACTCTATCTCAATGGGAAAATGTGGATATAGCTGGATTCAACGCTGTGTGCAAGACAGAGAAGCTATATATGCTTTTGTGATAAGTTTGTGGCTCCCAGTGTTCGTGGGGGCTTACATGTAGTTCTTTTATGTCAGTGTGTGCCCTGGTGAGAATGGGAGACTGCTTTTTCATTGTGTTTCTGTGAGACGCTCAGAGGAACTCACACATACAGCTTGATGTAGTCTCTGTCTGAAAAAGCATATCATGGGTAGTCAGAAAGTATGAGTACCTGATGTGCCTCTGCTTCATGTTGAGAAGACAAAGCCAACACCATTTACTTCTCTTTCTTCTTAGAGACAGTGATTACCTTTCCAAGTGTTCAGTATTTGAAAAGAATATATAGTTCTGCTCCCCACTAATGGATTTTTATTTATTTATTTTTTATTAGACAGACCCTGTGATTAATTCTTTCTGTTTTCATATGACTGGATGGCCCCTATTAGCCCCTAGTAAAGGGCTCCCAACTCCATTCTAGTGGAGAGCCCCCCAACAGGTCATTATGAGAAACACATATTGGTCCCTTGAACCCTCAGGCCCTGCAGAGGCTGTGGAGCTGTTACAGTGTTCCATTGCTGGAATTAATTCTACGCGGTCCCTTTTGAAGCTGAGGTTGACAATTAGCAGGACTCTCCTCTCGAGAACCCTGGCATAGGCCTTCCTTGAGAGGCTGAGAAGTGTGATCCCCTATAGTTGGAACAAACCCTCCTGCCCCCTTCATATGAAGAGAAACCAGCCCCCCAGTCTGCCAGTCCAGTGGCGCTGTCCTATACCGCCACCCCATATTGAACAGGCATGTCAGCCACGATAGCCCAAACATCCAGAGACTCAAGGTACTTGAGGCAGATCTGTTCTATCCATGAAGTAGTTTTTTTGACATCTCTGTGACTTGAGCCTGGGTGATGAGCGAATCAGGCCCCGAGTTCCCCTTCACTTGTTCCGCCATGGAAGATGTGTCAGTCGGGTTGAATAGATCCTCAAGGTATTCCTTCCACCATCCGACAGTGTGGATGGATGAATGGATATATATAGAATATTGAATATTTGTATGTAAAAAGTTGCTCAATTAAAGATGATAGTTTTTTGGATTGCCCCTTTGTTTTCAGAGGCCGCTACAAAAGCTGTCAATTTCCCAGAGGATCCTTGTGGCACAGCCTCATCAATTACTTTGCTACTCAATACTGACCGGCCAGCTCAAGTACAAGACTTCATGAGATTCTTACATAATAAAACATGGGCCGCTGATGACATAGTAATCATGCTTTGAATGCATTCGATTTAAAGGCCAGGTATTCATGCTTCACCAGAACTGGTAAATTCTTCCATCAGTGCAGCACTATATAGCACAACGTTGTTCAATGTTTTCCTATCACATGCGGTCAATAAGACCCTCTGATATCTGATTAAAAATTTCAGGCATCATTATTTAGCGTGCTCTGGCTGCCAGCTCATGATGTATTGTCTTCATCACTCACACATATTTCTTCATGGCATTTTTGCATTAACTGTTTAGAAGCACAGTAGAGCTAGGCTATTATAGCCCAAGCTCATTACTATTATTTCCTATATGAATGTTATTTATTGATTGCATAATAAGTACCATTGGTTGAAGGAACATCCAGTAAATACCTGTAAAACATTATACCTACAGCAGTTTTCTTTTAGGTGACATGGCAGAAACACAACATATGGCATCAGCTAGAATCTGATTGAACTGTGTGTAGGTTCAGGTAGACTTCAAGGTGGCTCGTTAATGTAGTGCAGAGATTTCTTCCTATTTAGAGAGATCATTACATACCCTGGGATTTGACTCAAAGATGCATCAGCTCTGTCTTCTTAAAGCTCATATTTTTGAAGAGAGGAGTTTGATACTGTAGCAGTTTTAGCTGACTATAGTTTCTACACTTTGCCATTGGCTTGGGTTTGTGCTGTTGTTTATTGTGCGTACACTTGTAAGTTTCTTTACCATTGGAAAGGACATAAGGGATTCTCAGTCTAGCAGTGTCGCTGTTGTGGTTGAAGCCAATGATTGAGCTGTTGCTGTCACCCACAGTATGTGTGCCTTTTTTTTTTTAGGAACAACCCCTACCTCCCCAGTTCTGTGATTTTTTTTCTTACTTAGTCCCCACAGACACACAATGGATTCTACATTTTGTTCGGTATGTCCTATTAAGTGCCTTGAGGTGATACCTGTTATGAGTTGGCCTTGTGTAAGAATTAGATAAAGGGTTGGATGGTGATTTATGCCCCAGAAGGAGAGAATACTTGTAGAGCTTTATCCAATGTCATTGCATTACCCAAACCCTAATCTTGTTTCTGTGAGATTAGTCTGCAAGTAGTTTTTCAGATAAACTTCTGAGAGGTAATTGTTATCACTACAAAATAGGACAAGATATCGATACTACTGTAATAAGGATAGACTTTTTCTACAAATATTCCTCACAGTAATCCTTTAAACTACACATAAAGAATGTATAAGAACTGTATTTTATCAGAACATCAAAATGTTTTTTATTGTTCAAGAAGATGGGCAGAACAGTTCATAGGTGAAAATCATACTAGACCTCAGGATAAACATTTAACAAGAAAAAAACTCTGTCACATCAATATTTATTTTGCCAAATGGTTAAATGCTCAAAACATACAGTATGTTAAGGCAGAGAAAAGTGTTGCAGCTACAATAAAGGTTTCTCATATGCCAAAATGTAATTATTGTTCAGCACAATATCATAGTCTTGAATCTAAAACAAAAGTAACATGCAGGTAAGACAGCAAGTGCACAAAACAGGACAAAAAACCAAGCGAATCCTGCTGTGTCAATTTGAGTGATGGCTGGCCAGTAGTTATACCATAAAGCAATATTATGCAGCTGAAAATGCGGTGGTCTTGAACATTCAGGTGAAGTGGGCTGCTTCGGTTGAATGGCTGTGTCGTGGAAAAACTAAAATATAAGCAAGCTACTATACAGTGCCTGCATAATTTACCACCTTTAGCGAGGTCTATATACCTTTATTGGCGATGTATCGAAGCCCTGTTCAGTAAACCTTAGTCTATTTGAGACTTTTATATACTTTATGCTTCTCGGCTTTGTGGGGTGTAGAAAATGGCGGTAGCATGGATGTGTACATTACAGGTTCAGCACATTCGGGAATGTAGTCGCAGCAATTTGCATTGAACTGTTATGTTTAATGCATGTGCCATTAGCAGTCTGACATAGAAAAAGGAGAGGACCTGCAGAACAGCACAGACGGTCAGCATTTGGTTCCTCTTAGCAAGTCATGATGGTCAGTTTATAAATCTGTTGCATTCTAACGCTTCCACCAACCCACACACACTGGGCACACTACCAAGATTCTTTTTTTCCTCACATTGGTCAAATGTAATATGTATATGTATGGTGTGTGTGCCTGGAACCGTGTGTCTGTTTTCTAATCTGCTTGGGTTGCCTCTATTATCTTCTCTTAGCCTTTTTGATAAAACACAAGCACTTTTGTTTAGCTGCAATGTGTAATGTATGATGAAATGTGTCTCT
>JAGKQL010005177.1:0-12171 GCA_018398635.1 Cyprinodon brontotheroides
GTTTTGCCCCCTCACGACTATTTTAATTTCCTCCGTATTATATTTAGCCTGAAAAGTACAATCAATAACACAAGCAACAAACAATATAAGTTTCTTAACTGGCATTGTAATGTTTTCCTCTGTTTTGTTGTGGTACCTGTCTCTCGTTTTCTTCCATATCACTTGTTGTTTGTCATTTACCACTTTTTACTGCCTTTGCATAAGTTGTATTTTTGCTAATCTTCAGTTGTTGAATTTCCCCTGCTGTTTTCTTCACTTCACATCCTCCATATTTCTCTCTATGCTGCCCATCACAGTTAGATTGTTCTTATTTTTCTTTACATTCAATCAATCTGTAGGCTCCTCCATACTTTGGACTTCTCTGTTTTCCTCAACAAACTTTTGCTTATGTGTCCATATCGCTGGAATTTGTTATGTAAGTCCTTACTCTGAAGATCAAATATCCTTTTTTCATATTGTCTGGTAAAACTGTCTCTTTAAACGTCAATCAGTATGGACAAACTCCAAACTCTTTCTCCATTTACAGTTTTTGGAAGTCTATTCATTTGACCAAATCACCCCCACAGAATGTTTTGGTAAATGGTGAATGACCTGTGCTTATATAGTGCTTTTCCAAGTCAGGAGAGTTGACCAAAGTGCTTCACACTAAATTCAGTCATTCACCCATTCACAAACACACTGATGGTGGCGGGCTACATTGCAGCCACAGCTGCACTGGGGCTCACTGGCAGAAGTGAGGCTACCCTCTGACCATCAGTAGACCTTTGCCATCTTTATTTCAGGGCAAACTCCTACACCCAACACCACTGTCGCCATGTTTTATTTTCTCCCAAGACTTTTCTTTCAATTACCACTTTTTTTGCTAGTGTTCTCAACCGGTAACACTTTAGTTTATTTTTTCTTCACTTTTGCAAATCACCAGCAGGTTTCTGACTCTTAACACTTAAACAATTTCAAAATCTTCAATTTTCTTTTTTATTTCTCTAGATACCAGAATTCGACTGCAGTTATGGTGCTCTTCTTCATTTAACTTCAGTATATTATCTTACACTCCTCTTTCAGGAATTTCCTTTGAGTTATCCTTTCTTAAATCAAGCTGCTTCTTTCAAAACCTTGTTTATTGCCCAATCTGTTCATCCGGTGACCATCTCTCACATTCCATGTCTTCCTTGTTGCCATCCCAACCATTCACATACCAGTTTATGCGATATGCCACCGCCACTATATGTCTGGAAATCAAAATAAGGAAAAAACCCTGACTGTTTTTGTCAAACCACTACACCTCTGTGCGCAAGCAAAGTTCACATTGAACATGCGGAAATGTTTGTGTGGCTGCTGTATAAGGTCCTTCTCATCATAAACATTTATGTCTATAATTCTCACACATAAAACATTTGATAATGTATGCTAACATTTGGATACATTTGGTTCATACAGTTATGTAGATAGACCTTATTGTAACATAACTTGAGAAAGACTTAGGGTTATGAAGATATATTTAAAACATAACATTAATACAATTTAACATACTTCTAGGCCAATTGTTTGTTGTTGTTTTTTTTTTTTTTTTACAAGTTTATAGTTTCCTGTAACCTATAATATGGCAAGGTTAAGAGTAAATACCAGCGAAACGTTTAAAATTTATTGGTGTGTTTGAAAACATATTAGGTTAACCAATTGCTTGGTTATAAGGCTGTATTATTAGCCTGAAAGTTTACACATTTATTTATATCATTATTATAAAATAAGTATATCCTGATAACTTACCAGCTGCAGCGCTGTTTATTCCCAGAAGAACCACAACCACCAACTTGATCATTTTGTCCTCTGTCACCATCTGGATCTGTTGGGTTCAGGAATAATCTGAGGCTCCAGTCTGAGAGAAACTACCTGATCTAGGATGAAAAAGGGGCGTTACCAAATCCTGACAAATAAGAAAATATTATGACCCAACACGTCATATAAACCCAGGTGAAGTTTACCTGTACAGGTTGTCATCGAAAATGAAACCATAAAACTGCTTCTTTACCACGTGATGACCTGAGATGTTCACGATTTAAGTTTCTTCATAACCCGGGATTAATGCTGCAATTTCTCTCTGATACTGATCGTTTATGTTAACAATTAAAACAAAAAAAATATTTGTTGTTATTATTCTATTTATCAAAGTACACATCATACAGCTTGCTGATACAGTTTAGCCTTCAAACTTTGGTTCACTTTTAGAGCATTTTCTCTTTCTGGTCAATGGCGCCCTCTGGTGGTAAAGACCTGCTGACATCTGGCTTTGAGACAAAAAAAATGTTTTCTTTTGATTTTAAAGAGTTCAAATACACAAATCTAGAGACTGTGAGAGCTACATTATTTTAAGGGTTTAACATTATAAAGTCTCTAGAACACATACGTTTGATATGCTTTCCTTAAGTTAAATTTCTGTATCATTTATATTTTTATCCATCCATGATGTAATTGTAAATGCTATTAAGATTCTATTAAACGTTGTGTAATATTAATCCAAGTATTTTGGACATAGAAGACATTGAAATTCCCTATTTTTAAAACCGACTTTCACATTAAAAACGAAAACAAGAGTCAAGCAATAAAAGGGATTGTTGATTATAATTTGTAATTCCAAATGAAAGCTGGGCACAGAAAATTCTACAAGAAAAAGTAAGAAGGTCCTGAGTTTCAATCGCTGCCTAAGATCTCTGCATGGAGTTTGCATGTCCTACCTGTTTGATCATGTAAGGTCAATGTATGTGTAGATGTATGTGTGCATGCCAACATGTCCAATCACCTATTGACCGTATGTGTCCCCTTATATGTGGAGGTGCTCCTGGACAAGTTGTGTGCTTGTCATTCTTGGGATGCTAATGTAAAATAAATTTTTATTGTCGTTATGACTGGGAAAAAGATCCATTTGCTTCATCTCAAAAAACTAAACGAGGACTAAATTGCTAAATGTTTGTACAATAAAACAATAAGTAATCTAGTAATCTAAGTATCAGCAGGTGGAAATCCTTGCTCACACAGAACTAAACTCTCTTCTCAGTTGGCCTGGGGTCTGTTTCATGAAGCAGGTTTAACAAACTCAAACCTGCAACTTTAAATTGATGTAGAAAGAAATTGCGATTATATTTAATACAGTGCAGCAGTGATCAAGAATGTAAACAGTGTAGGACAATAGAAACCACTTTAAAAGTCATGATGTAAAAGCCATTTAAATGGAAAGGTTCAGTGTAGTGAAAAAAAATAGATATGGTGCAAAATGCAGAACAACATGAATGAATGGAAGAATGAATGAATGAATGAATGAAAAAGAATTTATTTCAGACAATTTTGAAAAGCAACAATTAATAAATCCACTAAATGCACACAAAAAGAGACTAGTTAACAACAAACCAAACCAAACTCCAATTTTCAAACAAACTACATTCACCTCAACATAGAGTTGCTGGCCTCTGGGGTTCCTGCTGCTATGAGGGCGGTGTCCCGGCCGCCCTCATAGTCTTATCCTCCCGAGGTCCTCCATGTCACCGTCCTTCCTCCCAAGGTCCTCCTTCGCCACCGTCCATCCTCCAGAGGTCCTTCTAAGGCCCTTCTTTGCTACCGTCACCCACAGCCAGCCTCCAGAGACTCATCTTCTTCATTGACCACCTTTGGTGGTTTTTGTTTTTGTTTTGGACTCTGGGTTTTGTTTTGTTTCTTGCCGTCCTTCCTGGGCCCCCTCCGTCCACCTTAGGTGGGTTGTTTGTGTTTGATGTTCAAGATCGGCCTGTTTTTCAGTGTACTCCTGTTTCTCTGACTGTGACTAACTGGATGTGCTCTCTTCATCCTCTGACATGGGAGCTGGCTCAGAGCTGGAGTCTGCCTGGGTGTGTGTTTCCTGGACGGGGTCGCCTTTTACAGTTGCCATTTGTATCTCTGCTTCTGTCTCCTTGAACCCCCAGTGGGCCTCAGCAGATGGCACGCTCACACTGAGCCTGGTTCTGCTGGAGGTTTTCTTCCTGTTAAAGGGAGTTTTTCCTCTCCACTGTAAGCTACAAGCATGCTTAGTGTGAGGGATTGCTGAAGAGTCAATGAGTTGATGCAATCAACTGGTTTTCTTAGATAGAAAACTTTGACTCAATTTGACTGGATGATCTGGTGAACTGTGGAGTGCCTTGAGATGACGTGTTGTGAATGGTTGTTATAGAAATAAGCTGAATTGAATTGTTTCGTGCTTTCCGATTGGTTTTTGGACTCTAAAGGCATCTGGTATCTGACCTTGAAGGGGGGGTACTGTCAGGGTGCCTGTGTGTGTGAGTGAGTGCAAGTTATGCGTCTCCTCCAGAGAGGATCTTTGTGGAAAACCTGGGTAGGCTACACAGGTGAAGATCATCTGTCTCATCAGTGCTGGGCTTTAAAGAGCAGCAGAGCCTTCACTCAGGGCTGGTTTCTTGTTGTTTCATTGCTTTCTTGTCTCTTGTTTCCCGCAAGTATTTTCCCTGAAGTTTATTGGTTTTGGTTTGGTTTTCAGTATTTTTGCCTCTGTTGCCCTTGGAGTTTTCATTATATCATCAAAACTCATCTGTGTCTTCTCATCTCTGCATTTGGCTCTTCAAAACCTCCACCTTACTTGACAAATTGTCTGAAAAGGGGTATGAAGAAGTAAAAAAATTTTTTCATACCTCTTCTCCCTCTAATTGCACTTAAATTAACTTAGTGTAGAGTAACCTTCCTGTTAAACTTCTATGTTTTATGTGCTATGTCCTCTACCAGAGGCCTTGAAGCTTAAGGGTCCTCTGCAGTATATTTGTTGTTCCTAGAACTGCACTGTTCTGGACCAAGATGCCTGATGTATTTCCAGGGATCTGCTTTAACCACTCTTCAATTTTGGGGGTCGCTGTCCTGAGTGCCCTAATGATGACGGGTACCACTGATGCCTTGACCTTCCAGGTTTTCTACAGCTCTTCTCTGAGCCCCTGGTATTTCTCTAGTTTCTCATGCTCCTTTTTCCTGATGTTGCAATCACTTGGTATTGCCATGTCAACCAAAATGGCTTTCCTCTGCTTTTTGTCCACCATCACAATGTTTGGTTGGTTTGCCATTACCAACCATTATATATACATATATACATACCTACACAAACACATCAGGGATTGTACATTGGCACTTACAGTACTGCGAATAAATATTTTATGATTGATTGTGTCAAAAGCTTTTTTGAGATCAATAAATACACCAATTGCAGATTTCTTATCTAAGGCGCTGGTGACTTCTATTACTTCAGTGATGGCGATTGCTGTAGATATACATTTCGGAAAGCACTATGTTTACTAATAAATGTATCTAATCTATCCACAAATTGTTTTTTTTTTGTTTGTTTTTTTTTTGGAATACTGTGGAAGAGGAGAAATAGGCCTATAATTTGTGAAATGGTGTCTATCCCTGGATTTATAGTAGCTTTATAACTTTGGCAATTTTCATCTTTTCTGGAAATTTACCTCAAATGACAGATTGCCGATGTAGGTGAGAGGCTGAATAATTTCCTCAATTACCTTCTTAATTACTATCATATCAATGCCATCACAGTCAATTGACTTCTTGTTTGAACATTTATTGAAAATATATATAATTCCCTTTCTCTCATAGCAGTGAGAGACATTGAATTAGGATTTCTGCTGATTGTTTCATTCAGGGCTCCAGTTGTTGTAGGATCCAGGATTTATTTTCTACCAGTTTGGGTAACACACATACAAAATATTTCTTTAAATTATGAACAACGTCATTAATTTCCTCAAAATTGTTATTATTTACAAAAAACTGCTATTCTGCTATTTGTAGAATAGCAGATAATTTATTCTTATATTTATTCTCTACCCCCAAAGATCTGTGTCTTATGAAATCTCTATCATTTATTTATTTATTTTTTTGCAGATTTTGCAAACCCTTTGTGATCCAGGGAGCTTCTGAGTATTTGTTTTTATGAGACAATATTATTAATGGACAATTTTGATCAAAACCGAAAAAAATAGATCTCATATGTCAACTGAGTTGTAGAATCCTCTCAATATTCAATATAAATATTTGATTATCTGTGAATTAATATTGATCATTCTTTGATAAGATACTTGTGAAACTGGCACGAAATGTTTATTTTTAAAACCTTATGTTTCTAACAGACTTGGTGAAAGATTTTTTCTTTTTTTTTATGCACAAAACGACGACAAAAATCGAACTAAATCAGGATGTAAAACAACCTGATTGGCTGTAAGGAGAGTGGAGACAGAGGACACTAAAGAAAACCTGCTCCTGACCAGGTTAGCTCTGGGGAGAATGTTACTATTGTGACTAAAACAGAGATTGAGAAAACTTTTTTTTTTAAACAGAAAACTCAGAGTTTCCCATATTTCAGTTTTAGAAAACATTTACAGTGTTTACCAGGCGCCCTTTTCAATAAACAGGTTTAAATTAGATTTAAATCCCCAACTTTAAATTGATCTAGGCAAAAGCCCGGCTGCTATGATTTACTCCAAGTAGGTCCGCTCAGAGTTGAGCACGTGCATAAATTGCTTATTTCACCCCACTGAAACTAGAGTTTTTATTGCAGAAATGAAAAGAATAATGGATAATGTGTTTAAATGACTGAGAACCAGCTGCAAAGGATAAGATGGCAAGAAGTAGATTGTTGTTCAATTAATGTGTAAGCTATGAAGTGTGGTATGGCAGGCCATATCTACATTTATTAAAATCATTCTCCTCTCTGTCATTCCATTTGTAGTTCACTAAAATAAGATTCTTTCCGATCAAGATCATATTCCTAGACTAAATAATAAGGATGCTGGGACAACTCAACTCAGTTTGTTTTTTTATTTGTCTTTTCCTTTCTCACAAATCTCACAAACATGTGAGTAGGTTGATTGCCTACAAAGAAAAAATACAAAATACACACCAGAAATAAAACCAATGACTGATGATGAATGAAATTTTTTAAATGTTTTACATTTCAAACCAGTTTTTAAAACTCAACTGTACCTACCAGGTATATATATATATATATATATATATATATATATATATATATATATATATATATATATATATATATATATATATATATATAATAATATTATTATTATTATTATTATTATTATTGTGGCCCATATATTTTTTTTTTTTTAACAGATGTGGCCTAGAATTTTAAAAATATTATATATATAAGAGAGTTCTTGTGAGTAATAAATTTTAGCACTCAGGATTTTCCACCAGGAACCATCTTAATTAAAACAATAGTGACTAAAGAAATTAATCTGACTATAACAACTTTCATTTATATCTTTAAATTGTCCAAATCGCCTGCCATAGCCTCCTGTTGGCATATTCTGAATTGAATCAGAGAAATAAAAGTTGCAATTATAGACATGCTGTCTAACATTTTCAGAACCATTTTATTCTGTTCCTCTTTCCTATGAAGGGAGTTCTTGTTCTCTCAGAACTTTATTTGTCTTCTCTTTTATCTTACATATAAGGAAACAAACTTAATTAGGCTAGATTAGATTTTCCTTCAAAAATATAGAGACAAGCAGCAGCTTTGCAGAGGTCAAAAGAGTAAATATAAAATTAAGTAGCAAAAGAAAAATATAAGAAAAAAAAGAAATATTAAAAAAGAAAATTAATGTAAGAAAAGCATTTAAAGCCTTTTTACTGATAGTTGTAGTGTCTGTAGCAGTTTCTGCATTGTCAACCTCCAACCTCTTAATGTCCCTTTATTTACTTCAAAAACCCTTACTGATACAAAATAAAGCTAATGAGTAAAATATTATTGATAGAGTTACAAAAATATACTTTAGCAGCAAATAATTAAACAGAAAAAAAATTAAAACAATTGAAAGAAACCAAGAAAAACACCAATTGGAAGAAACAGCAAACAAACAAATGTAATTTTTTACATTTTTGTCTTACAACAACATGACCTAGATCAAAATTAAACAGGTATTTAACCTTTTCATGATGTTGTGATTATACAGACTTTGTCTCAGCCCTTTTTTATTTTGAATTCAGCTGATTATCTTCATATTCTTCTTCTCTGCTGTTTACCTGTTCAGAAAGTTGAAAAACAGTAAGATTTTGTACTAATTAAGTTTATTTAATATTTTTAAGATAACTTCCTGAGTGCCAGAAATCCAATCGGAATAACACGTTAAAGGGATAGTTCGGTATTTTTGACATGAATCTGTATGGCATCCCCATCACCAGTGTCATGCAATCACACTGACTTACTAGCGGGCAGCGTCCTGTGGGCAGAGTTGGCCGTCAGTTTTTTGGTCAAGCGAAAGTAGTCCGACGGCAGGTTTTAAGGGTGTGATAAATAGCAGCGTTTCTCTTCCCAAAACATTATGTGTTCAAAAGAGTGATATTTTTTGCATCCCAAAAACATTGTAGTGGAAAAGTCACACACGTCGTTATGAATTGGTCCTATTTATAACAATTGGTGCCTATTTATCGTGGCGTCATTGTTTCTGCTTGAAAGCGAGCTCAACAGCCAGATGCATGTCTCCCTCACGCCCTAGCTCTGGCTGGCGGAGAGAGGCTATACATCTGGCATTGTCAGGCCAATGAGCCTAGCTGTCTGAATGGCGCGCACAATCTGAACAGAAAAATAGGACCCAGTGAAAACGATGTGACTTCAATGTTTTGGGGATAAAAATACCAGCACATAACGGGAAAAACGTTTTAGCTGGTCTAAACCTGCGGTTCCCCAAACGACCGCTGGGCGACAACACGCGAAAGTCAGTATTGTTACATGTTTACAATGAGATATTATGTCACTATCCCTTTAAATCAGATAGACCTAAAACGGCTATATGGTTAAAGACTGGTAGGTATGTAATTTACTTATAAACACTGAACCATCTAAAGTTGTGGTTGATGTGTCAGAAGCTACAAAACAAAATAAAATTTTTTTATTGTCTTTTTTTGGGTTTAACATTACATGAACAACTTAATAGCATACAACAAAGCAGGATGAAATATTTCAAATATAGCATATTTGAAATACTCACAATTTGTCGGATTAAATCCTGAAACCAAAAGGGCACACATTAATATGTTTTTTTTAAGGTAACAATATGTTTGCATTTAAAGGATATGCAGCAATAAATTGAAAAAATGTCACGTGTGCTCAAAACAATATATATTACTGCCATGAAAATAAATAGTTTGTAAGCAGGTTTTATGATACAGAGATTGTATCTTTGCTTTCTCACCATTATCTCTTTTCTTCCACCAGACGACCCCAGCAATGATGGCAACCAGAACTACAGGTCCCCCAATAACAAACCCAATAATGGTGAGTACTCTGAAGTAACTGTAACAAAATGTTTCAAATTGATTAAACTATGGCAGTTATCAGAATATGGCGGAAAAGTAAAAAAAAAAAAAAAAACCTCTAGAAAAAAAAATGAAACTAGAGAAAATAAAGTTTTTGAGTAAAAAATATTTATAAAAAATATTTCAAATATATTGATATATGTTTTTTAGATGTGCCCATGGACTAAAAGTTGTACATGCGCAGTAACTTGTCTGCAATATAAAAGTATAGGAGAGCTCTGGGCACACTAAAGCTTCGCCCTGAGGTGACAGGAAATCGTTTGGACAGGTTTGTCTTCTATTATCCAGAAATTATTGCAGTAACTGTTATGGTTGTAGCTAACAGGTAGGATATTAATGGATGGATCAGTTATTCAATTTATTCATTGAATTTTCACATGGGCTTCATTTAATATCAGCCTCCACTGGGTTACTGAAACATATCAACTTTAAGTTTTATTGTAGAAACTCCATAAATGCTCCAATATTGTCAGAAAAGTTTATCTTTAGTTTACCTCTGTTCATCATGTTGATAAAATCTGATTTCAGTTTAGATTGAGCTCCTACAGTGGAGGAGCTGTTGGCCTGGAACCCCTGAGGAGATGCTAGAGATCCATCTAAAGCTGAATATGTCTGACTGTAGAACTGCAACTAATGATTATTTTGCAAAACCGATTAATCTGTTGATTATTTTTTCATTTAATCAATCAATAATGGGACAGGAAAAGGTTCCTTAAAGATTTATACTAAATAAAAAGCAGAGGAAACTAAAATATTTCCAATTGAGGAGTTCTGGATAGTGCATATTGACATACCAAAATGTTTTTTTTTTTATCTTAAATGCAAAATGTTTTTATATAATTTTATTTTATTTTTTAATTTTGGTATAATTGCTGCTCAAGGGTTGGTTTATCTGTCAACTAAAGGCATATTTCACAGACTTTATATTCTATTTAACGATTAATCGAATACAAAATTAGGGGACTATTATTTCAGTAATAGATTCATTACGATTATTCAGATTAATTGATCAAGCCCCATATGCCTCAAACTAATAAATACACTGGAAAAACTCTAATCACAGAAATAAAGTAAAAACATATCTTTAAGTGAGGTATATTGGTACACTTAATTTGGGTAGGTAGAAAAATGAGGATTTGCAACCGAAATGAAACATTTTTGCACTCTTGAAATAAAGATAATTAAGATAATATCCACTTCAAATAAGACAATTCAATTTTGTGTTTCTTATTTTTATGTGTATATTGTCTTGTTCCATAAAGTAAAAATGTCTCTTTTGCCTCCTTAATTTAAGAACAAATGCACTTATTTTGAAAGACGGAAGACTTGCCTAGATTTAGATTTTTTTCCAGTGTAGTAAATAGGCTTCAATCACTAACAGTTTAATTTGGGATCCTATATTTGTAAATGTCCACCACCCCTTATATTAAGAAATGATCTGATTCAAACAGTCTCCTGCTCCTGCTGCTCCCACTGCTGCAATATGGGCCTGGTTGATCAAATTATAAATCAACATATATATTGCCACAACTACAACACATGGAAATAATCAAATAAAGAAAGAAGTATTGAAAAAGAAAGGCTTTTTTTTTTTTTTTTAAAGACCCATTTGAAACTATTCTGATTTCCTATCACGAGATAAATGATAAAAAAAAAAGACATTAAGCAATGTAAGGTGACAAACTTTAATATCTACAATACATGTATATAAATAAAAGCATGTTTTAACCTCATATTGTTTCTAAAAATCCATTAGTTAAAGTCTTACCTTCATTAGTCCTTATCTTGGACTTTTCGAGAGGAGTGATGACATCTTTTTTATCACCAGAGAGCTGAAACACACATTCATATTTGGTCCAGTCCTCAGATGATGAAAGGTTCAGGTCAACGTTCATCTGGAAGGTTCCATCATTGTTAGGGAGGATCTCTCCTTTCTCCACACCATCACTGATCTCTGCTCCATCTCTCCTCCAGAACATTTCTGCTCTGTTGGGGTAGAAACCTGTAGCAAAGCAGCTGATTGGAGAGGAGGAAGACTTCTGGAGGAAGGACACTGAGGGAAGATCTGGAGATGGAGACAATTAGAGTTTAGATATAAAATGTATGGGGATTAATGTTAAAGCAGATTGATTGAAATGTTTAAAGCTGCATAAAAGCCACAAACAAAACTGAGTCACATTTAAAAAAGAAAAACCAGGAAAAATTTCTCTACCTGTTCTCATCAGAGAGCTCCTCCCATAACCAACATACTTCTTCACCCACTCAGGGCACTCTTGGTTGTAGTAGTTCCTATAGTACTCCAGCAGAGCTCTGTTATCATTCACTTTGTTTGTGGTAAGTACAGCCTGTGTTTTTGGAGCAATCCAGGTGTTTGTCTCCATGTTCAAGATTAGGAAGTCTTTCCCATCATAGCCATACTGTCGATAACCAGTAATGCTTCCAGTCTCATCATCCCATTCACAGCCGTACATGTACTGGACAATGTGGACACCTGGAAGACAGCAAATACTCTCACTTTAGTTTTCTCTAACTTTCTCTCTATTCATGTTCATTTCTATTAACACGTTTTCAAACATCTTAAAGATAAGCGTACTTGAGGACAATATAATTTATAATCCTTCATAGACACTTTTATCATGCACAGATTTACTGCCTGTATAGTTTATTTTCACTGATCAAAGTACTGTGACTTCATACTGTTGGTACGAAGGGCTTGTGGAAGATCATGGATTTAATCCATTTAGTTTTCTGCTCTCTGCAGCTTCAGTCTCTGTTCTCCATCCTCCATCAGTGTCTCTG
>JAGKQL010005178.1:0-11822 GCA_018398635.1 Cyprinodon brontotheroides
AAAAAAAGCTATATATGGCGCTTTGGATTCTTTATATTTAACAGTGCACATAAAAAATATTTTATTTCTTATAGAATCAACATTTATTTATGTCTAGGAACCTTTGACCAACGCTTTTAAGGCATATTTTTCCTTATGAAGAGAGAACTTATTTTATTCAACTTATTTAATTCTCTGTGAACCACAAATTTTAAGTCCTTATTAAGATAAAGTATTTTTTGGGGCAAATGCTTTATGAAATTGTATCACAGACAGTCTTAAAATATACCAGGAAAGTAAAACACCAAAAAATGACCTTATGTCACATTATTTAATAATTATAATAACTTAGTACATGGTTTTCTCTCTTATTTCAGCAAGGTTATTATTTTTTTTATATAATTTACCAGCCACTGCTGTATTTTGATGTAAAGCTTTAAAAGTAAGTATAACAGTTATGGCAAAGTTACTGTTTAAACCATGTTTCAAACTGAAGGCTCATAGGCTGTTTCTCACTGGCTTTTGCTATTTTTTCAGTCCTTTGGAGTCCAAATGCCATAACATATACACTTGCATCTATTAGAGCCAATTTTGTGCACGACAAATAGCTGTGCAGTTAGAAATTCTCCTAAATGCATCTCAGCAACTTCTTAAAAGTCAAGTTAGGCCTCTTGTCTGCTTCCCTAATTAAGGGATTTATTGGCAGAAGGTTGAATGCCCATTTTTTGTCAAAATTTGGTTTTAAGGTTTTTATGAGGACCCAAAAGCAGAAGCTGGGGCAGGGGTGAGATCTTTGAAGGTTTAATTAAGGATGACAGGCAGCCAAACAGTAATCCAAAAAAATCCAACTTAAAAATGTAAATCAAAACAGGAATCCAAAAAACCAACATAAGAATTAAACACAAATCAGGACCATGGAGACATCAGGGGAAACAATCATGAGGAGCCAGGGTAGGATGAAGTAAGACAAGGAACCAGCAAAGAGGGACTGCAGAGGGAGTGTATTTATGGCGGACTGAACAAAGGCAGGGCTAACGAGCTGATAAGGAGCAGGTGTGACTAGAGTTGATGAGGAAGCCAAGGGAAAATAAAACACAAGGGGGCTACAGAGGACAGACAAAGAAAAACCTAAGAAACTTAAATTAATCCAGACACACCAATAAAGCTAGAAAACAAGGAAAGACCTGGATAAACTTGAAACTTAAAACTTTGAGAAAAACAACAGAACCAAGATTGTTACATTTTTTAATGGATACAGAGGTCTGAAAATGTCACAGTGGTCAGATTTGTATTCATTTTATTCAACAGAAAGATTACCCATACGTCATCACGCTGTTTCTGTTTTAGTGTGCTGAGTATTTATGTTGTTAGCAACTCACAATGATGACTACATAGTCGTTCTTTTTGTCAAATGTAACAAAATTTTAACTTTTATAATTTGCGTCATGATGTTTGACTTGAAATAACTCCTCTTTAATTGAGTAGATTATGTCTTTTTTCTAGCCTGAAAGAAATTAGATTAATGTTATGATAACAGAGAAATTTGAAGTTTCATGCATGATTTACTGATTACAATATACTATGATTTAGAATGAATATAAAAATATGTTTGGCACCAATGGTTTATCCCTTTACTGTCCCTGCTATGTCTATATTAAAACAAAAAGTATTGTTTTAGGTCAAATTACTGCTGCAGAATAATAATGGCAGAAGAGGAGATAAAGGGAATACGTTTCAAAGTATTTGTGTAAAATGTGCTTCAACTGAAGCATTATTGTTGCCCACCTTGCGTCCTACCAAGCCCAGACTGGGAACGATTTTCAGCCCTGTCATTTTTCGATCTACACCGGCCCACTTATGGGCCAATAGAACCATTTTGAACCAAAGTCTATTGATCTCTTAGGCCATAAATCTAAAGAAAGTTTTTTTTTTACCCATAGACGGCCATCCTAAACTGCCAGTCTGGGAAACATCCCAACCTGTCAACAATGCACGTAAGACGGGAAACGTTAGCCTTTAGAGGCAAAACCCCATCATGCACACAACATATTTTTGCAAAATATTCGAACATAAATTCGCCATATATAAGAGGAACATTGTAGTTTGGTTTAAAGGTAGCATTTTAGTTTTATTATAATTTAGTTTGTTGCAAGTATTTTACAGTTTGAAGAATTAGAAAATCACGCCAACTGCCAACAAGGATGTGCATGACAAGGAAGGGCTATATATACTGCATACATCATTTAGATAGTTAACATTGGATTGCTTCTTGAGCTTGAGTTAGTTACTGCCACAGGTAGGTGCTTTGGCTGGAGAATAAGTGTTGGGGCCGTTATGATTTAAGGAGGGCCGGCCCTCACACACTGAAATTAGTGCCGGCCCACCAGATTACCAGTCCGAGCCTGGGTCCTACAAATGTACTTTGAGCCAATGCCACCACCTAACTTCACTTATCAATATTAGAAACGTTTATCTTAAAGTCTCTTAACTTTATTCACTATGTCATCATTTGATTTAAGAGGCACAAGTTCAATGAAAATAAGGTAATATTTCATATTGTCTAAAGACCATTTCTTTCTGTGATATTTCCTGTATGCCATAATATGTTTAAAATACCAACTAAGTGGTTAGTTTGTTTCATTCTCCTAATGTGCTATGACCTTTAAAAAATAGATTGTACCAGAGGAAATAACAGGCAAACATATCTCTAATGCTGTGGTCCAATTTCCTTCTGTTTACATTATCTCAACAAATGCAGTTAAAGGTGGGGTATATGATCCTGGATAAACGGTTCCTGCCAGCTACATTTTTGAAAATACACACCTTCAGCCCACCCCACGTAAACCACGCCTCCAAATTACATGAACGCAGCCTGCTGTCAGTCGAGAATGTTCAGGATGTTCCCGAGAACGAGATCTTAAACAGGCCGAGACCTCGAAAGTGCACGCGGACTCGGGATGAGGCGTAGAAGCTCATGTCTATTACTAGCTAACCACAACTTTGACTTTCTCACTAATGTGGTAAATAAGAAGTAACCAAGTATTATCTCAACATATAAGAAAACATAACGTTGTCTTACCTATCGAGTAGAAACAAGGCCACCTTAGCATCCGTCTGTAGTCCCCTGTCTTCTTTCAGTTGACGCCAACGTTGGAAAGCTGTACCGATTACCACTCTCGTCCTGTTTCGTTCTTCTGTTGCTTTTATCCTAGCTGTTGCTTTTTCAAGCACAGTTTTGCCTTTTCTTTTCGAACCCGTTGTTGTCGTCTTTTCTGCCATAGTCAATATTCTCTCTGGCTGTGTGAGATAAATCTGTGGAGTTGGGCTTGATAGCTAGCTAGCTAGCTCTCTAGTAGCATTTGAAGTTCACGGTAGGGTGGAGTTACCTGAAATGACTCCTGCGCCGGCACTTGGGGGGTCACACCGCAGTCTGTGGTCTGTGAACGCGCAGGGGGGAGGGGTGGGGAGAGCTCAGAGCTGACGGTTGATGGGCGTGCCAGAAACCAGTAGAAGTAGGGATGATAGTTACTTCTATTGGTTTGCGTTTTCCTCTGACTACGCCCTCTACACTGGACTAAAAGATTTCGTTTTTTTTCCAAACATTCTATCTCAGTTGGCGCAATGGGCTCGTGAGGAGGTTTTCAATCAGTATGGTAAAAACATGCTCCAGAAAACATCACATACCCCACCTTTAAATACCTTTTAACCAGGCTTCAGTGAAAAAAAACATATTTCTTCCTCCATCGAGGCAGCACCCTAGATTCTTGTTTGTTTCCTGGCAACCTTTTGTAAAAAAATGAGCCTGGATGCAACGAAATTAAAAGATGAGAAATAGTTTGACAAAGAGCAGGGAGTCATTTCAATTTTTGTTTGACTTTTTCAGATCATATTGGAGAAGTAGTTATTAGTTTTACATTCAAAAAAGAGATTCTAAAACAGTAAAACTGTGTTTCGGACTTTTTTTTTATGTTTGTGACATCCTTAGATCACCATTTCAGATAGAGGAAAAAAAAATAATAACTGTAAAACCTTTTCTTTTTACATCGCAAAATATTTTATCCATTCTCTTTGTTACCTGTCATCTAAAAGGAATCACATTTAGCTCAAAACAATCATATTACCTTTTAACTGTACCTGTTTACCTTTTATATTCAATCTTCAGAGAATTAGTTAATATGTACAGTTATACAATGGATGAGATGATTAAAAAGGACATCAAGATTTGATTTATCTAAGAAAGACTGCCTGGAAAATACAGGCTTACTGAATGTTCAAAGTTTAGAAAGAGAAATCTCATCCGTAATGTTAAGCACTAATAAAATATCATGTTTAAAGGTAAAACCACTTTGTGGTGAATTTGGTAAATAAATGTGCAATCTGAGCGACGAGGTGTTTTTGCTTTTAAACTGAAATATTCAATAGAATCGAAGACTTCAACTTTATTTTCATTACACTGTCACAAGTACAAAGCAACGAAATGTAGTTTGCCTCTATCTAGAAGTACAAATGTAGTAGTATAAATTGTATATATAAACAGAGAGTAATTGTAAGAGGCTATAAAATAGCAAAGGAAGCAAAATACAGTTTATACAGGAAAGTTAGGACATGGATTAAACATATATATTAGTGGGTTATAATAGGACAAATAGTGAAAGATAATAGCAGAAAAAAGATTTACAGGTTATATACAGCTATAGTCGAAAAGTGTTGTTGGATCTGTGGCTTGTTGTGTCTGTGTGTGTGCTAGGACAGACCATATGTTATTGTGTGTGTGTCTTTTTTTGGGAGGGGGGGTGTACAGCGGGGAAGAAGCTGTTCCGGTGCCTGGTGGTTCTAGTCCGTAGGCTTCTGTAACGCCTTCCAGAAGGCAGGAGTGAGAAGAATGTGTGTCCTGGGTAAGTGGACTCTTTGGTGATTTTATCTGCCCTTTTCAGAACCCGCTACCTTGATGGAAGGGAGCAGTGCCCCAGCGATTCACTGGGCAGTTTTCACCATCCTCTACAACGCCTTCCGGTCCGAGGCAGAGCAGTTCCCAAAGCACAGTGTGATACAATTGGTGAGGATGCTCTCAATGGTGCAGTGGTAGAAGTTTGTGAGGATCTCTGAGGACTGATGGTTCTTCCTCAGGGTCCTCATGAAGAAAAGGCGCTGGTGAGCCTTCTTGATGATTTTGAAGCAGCTGGTCGTCCAGGTCAGGTCCTTGGAGATGTGGACTCCCAGGAACTTAAAGCTGTCCACACGCTCCACCACTGTCCCCTTGATGTGGATGGGTGGAAGTGGGTTAGCATTCCTCCTGTAGAGTTGTTGACTTCCAGCAAGTCTTTTTTCTGTCTAGCTACATAAAGATGATCACTGTCCAGATCCAAACACACAGTGTTTTCACAACAATAGTTCAAAGCATTCTTGAGTATCTAGTTCTGTTAAATTTTCTATTCTATAGCTCCTTTTAGTTTAATGCTCTTCAGCTGTCAGCCGGTAACTATTATCAACTATCTAGCCTTTAAGCTTCACTGCTGTGTAATGTGCTGATGTGGTTATCTCCCAAAGATTATATTTAATAATACAAGAATGACTTAAATATGAAGTAACTGTTCTAAGTACCATGATTTCTTCTCAACCAAAGATATGATGGCCGAAGGGTGTAAACACCGTGTAAATACAACTTAAAGAGTTCAACAAACTCAACATTAGACTAGTACACTCAAAGCTTTGAGTTTACTAGCTCCTTTGCCTAAAGGAGCTCCAGATCTCCAGGGGAAGATGATCATTAACTTATTTGAACCAGAACTTAGGTGGACAAAAAATGTATTTATATTCACACAGGACCCTTAGCAAATACCTTAGCAAACACATGGATATGATACCACCCATAGGAAATCTGGAAGGACTAAAGCAAAGTTTTCCTTTTCGTTTTCTTAAATCACCTAATCTCTCTGAGCATGTAGTGTATGCCTTTTCTGAGCGTTTTGTCCTAAGAGTTTATTGTTGTCTCTCCCTCTAGAGCATTTCCATCTCTTTTTTTTTTTTTTTACCAATTTGCAGTTGGTTTTGCTACTAACAGCTTTTTCGTTGGCTGGGTTTTTTATGTTAGCATCATTTCAGTATTTGCAGCATGTTTTCATTTTGCTGCTTTCTATTTTCTGTAATTCCAACTTCTATTAACATGCTGTTGTTTGTGCGTCTTGCAGCATTTTTCTTTGCCTCTGTTTTTGTGTTTTTATGTTGGTCTCATTTGTGTTTGCTAGGATTTTTGTTTTGTTTCTAGTCTAAAAATTTGATTTTGTTGTGAAATTGTGTATTTCCACATTGTTTAACCTCTCAGCACCCACAGAAAGATAATCATAGATACTCCTGAACAGACAGTTTGAAGAGACAGTATTAAGGCATAACTGCTATAAAACAGTAAAAAGTGAAGAATTATAGGTTGGATTTTATTGTTTTTACTTGCATCCTGGAGTCCAACTCCCAATAGTTTAGTGGTTTAAGTAATTAAATTAAATATTCCTTTCACTTTCACTTTATTTTTTAGCAAATAATCCAACATTAAACAACAATATCAAAACAAAACCAACAATTTACCAAAAAAAAGGAATAGGCTGAAGTTCAATAGAATCGAAGACTTCAACTTTATTTTCATTACACTGTCACAAGTACAAAGCAACGAAATGTAGTTTGCATCTATCCAGAAGTACAAATGTAGTAGTATAAATTGTATATATAAACAGAGAGTAATTGTAAGTTGCTATAAAATAACAAAGGAAGCAAAATACAGATTATTTGCTGCTTCATTTTTTAGCAAATAATCTAACATTAAACAACAATATCAAAACAAAACAAAACCAACAATTTACCAAAAAAAAGGAATAGGCTGAAGCAAAGCGTATTCTTGCCTACCCTGTTTTATACTTACAACCTACCAGGTTTTTTACTGCGTATATAAATATTCAAAATAATAATATTTAAATTTACATAACATAGGATTTTATCATTTTACATTTTAAAGCTCTTTTAAAATTCACCAAGAAAGAACATAACTTTAAATCATCATTCAATTCATTCCACATTTTCACACCAATAACTGAAACACATCTAGACTTTATATGGTCTTTATATGATCTGAAAATGTGTTACTTTATGAAGGTAAAACTTTGCCAAGTCTGTCAGTGAGTCATACTGACTTTGAACAATGGAATGGACAAAAAGAACACAAATAAATAACACTTGCACTCTGGACAATACTGTGGTAGTGGGCAGAGATCTCTGCCTCCATGATCCATGACACTGAAGCAGCAACACTCTTAGAAAAAAAAAGGACCCTTTTTTTTTGGAGATGGACCCTACAGCGAAACACACGACTGACAGATAGGTTGAAATAAAGGTTTTTGGGGGTACATTAAGTTCTTGAGAAACATGTTCCAGATAGTTGAGGCAGACTTTAAAGGTATAGAGGATGATCTTTTATTTCCAGTTGGATCATTGAAATAAGTGGTCCTCCTAATTGTCAATCATTCTGGTGATATGTTTACGTTAGGCCGCCCTAGATGCTCGCCCCCTTAGCTATCTTTTTCTGCGCATCTGCAGTTTCAGCTCCATATGTGTGGAGAGCTACGGTTTCAGACAGTCATTCAAGCTCACTTTTCTCACCGTTCTTTAAAAATGGTTGATGGTCATAAGAGAAAAACTGTCTATGAAGTGTATAAGAAGAAAAGAAAGGCCTCAGAAAAGCCAGATATACCCCGGAATGCTTTGCGCAAAAATCTCTCCTCGCAAAGTATTGTGGGATTCATGCCCGCTGTTTCCATAGGCTGTTGCTACCTGACAGCGGTGCCTGATAACAAAGATGGCTCAGCCACCAGGCAGTGGAGGAGGAGTTAAGTGACCTACGGGGAGCAAAAAGCAGTGATCATCTGTCCGAACTGTAAGTCTACTGAGTTCGCTATAAAGTCAATTATATAGTTCCCACTCTATAGTGTTTGAGATATTTAGGGGTTAGGGCGGGACGTTCGGGCACAGTAAGCTTGCATGAGCTATGAGAACAGAAACCTAAAAAAAACAGTGTGCACAAGGAGAAATGGGCTTGGGCATGCTCTCGCATTTATGTAATTTATATGGTGTTCCCTCTCGGGTGCGGGTACAGGGTTGCGAGATATAAATTTTTCTATCAAGTAGAGAGGGCAGGTCTTGTCAAAAAATCGTGAAAATCCTTTCACAATACCTTTAAAACCAGAGATGGCAAAAGTACTCACTTTCCGGTGACTTGAGTAAAAGTACAGATACTCTGTGCGTTAAAAATACTCTGGTAAATGTGGGAGTACTGATTAAACTTCTTTACTCAAGTAAAAGTAACAAAGTACAGGCTTGTAAATTTACTTAAAGTATATAAAAAGTAAAAGTAGAAACCACTTTTTTCATGCTGTTGCTCTACATTTTAAATGGATGTCTGCCAATAGGACTAGATCTCCATTGTGTCTATTTTCAATCATCCTCGCCGCCCATAACTACTACGCTAACGCCACCGCCAATTAAAAGCTGCAAATGATTTGCCGCCAATGAATACCGCCGAACCACGTCGATTCATCTTGTAGTGGTGCTGGCCAAATGCAACGTAGATTCCCATCCAATTAGATTGAATTTGGTATTGATGACGGAAAAATAATAACGGTAACTCCATTGAAATGATTCAAAACTAAAGTAACGAGACAATTTTTCAAAAATGTAAGGAGTAGAAAGTACAGATATTTGTAAAAAAATGTAAGGAGTAGAAGTAAAAGTCGCCATAAAAAATAAGTAGTAAAAGTAAAGTAAAAATATCAGAAAAATCTACTTGAGTACAGTAACAAAGTATTTGTACTTCGCTACTTCCCATCTCTGTTTAAAACTAAGCTGCTGTTTTGAAGGAACCTCCTTTCAGCCCTAAATCCACTTTCTTGATAATCCATATCCTATGACTAATTGAGACCCTAATTTATTCATTATTTCATCAATACAACAGACCACACCAGCTGCCTCATAATCGTAGACAAATACTCAATTCAACTATTTATGCCCCGGTTCACTTTACATACTTTGTGGACAAGATACCATAATGCTTAAGCTCCTCTGCTTGAAGCAGAACCTGACCTTTGACCTGGAGGCTCCAGGCCACCTTTTTGCTGGTTGTAACCTTTGGCCTCATACTTATATCCCTACTACCACATGCCTTTTTTAAATGTTAACAGGCTCAATGAAAAGTTAGAAAACAGGGACCTATTCCAAACTCAAACATCTCATTAGGGAAGATGTGCAGCGAAATACATAAAAAAAACAAAACTTGCACTTTGGACATGGATATATTATGCTTCTATGTTTTTATAGAACACAGAAATGTTGGTATTTAACATCTCTAAAGAAGTTGTGGGACTCTGTCAGTCCTGATTGTGGGTGTGGCAGCAATCAGCTAAGAGTCCTCAGAGTGTTCCTCTCATAAAAATCAGCTAGCCTACAGTATCTCTTGACATCCCTTTGTATGACAAACATCTTCAGAAAACATTGTGGCAATCAGCGTTTTTATACTTAAACAGTTTGCCCTCTATTTCCCTCTTTTGTGAATCAACTGAGACATTTTAAGGCCATATATTGGTCATCAAGAACAACTGATCAAGCATTTTTAATAGTGATTATTCTCATATGTTCCACTGTGAAACATTTAGAATGAACAGGTAGAGACTGGTGATTTACATTTCTCTTAGCTCTTTTCTCTTTAAATGTATAATCCACTTTACCCAATTCGCAAATGTAGAGAACAATTGCAGCCTAAGAGCTGTGTATTGTATCAACAATATGATAGCAAGTAACAAAGGCGTAATTACTACCTGCTGGATATGATGAGGAGTAATTAGCTCGATCGTAGAGAGCCACTGATGACAAGCTTGTATAGAACTAACTCGTACCCATTAATGAAATGAAACACATGTATTTTCTCTGATGATTTCACACACGGGTGTAATAAAAGCAAATGTTAATCAGTTCGTATAGTTCACAGGTGCCGTGCCACTCAAATAACTGTTATCAGTCTAATATTCTTGCATGAATTGTTGGCTTATAGAATGAAGCTAATGAACAAGGAAGGACAAAAAAAATGATAACCTGAGGAGTATGAAGTGTCAGCTTTGTATCTAAATGAGGATCCAGCTGTTTGACAATAAAACATTACAGTGTAACGCTCAGGGAAGGCTTACCACACAACAGAACTTGAAGCTATGGCAGGCATGATATGAGAGAGCAGGGTCGATGCTCTTAACACACGCTACAGCGTTCAGAGAAGTCACACTTTAATCAATTAAAAACACTTCTTGACTCTCTTTTTCTCTAACATTGTCGAAGTTATTCATTTAAATTTTTTCTATATTATTACCATATATAATTTTAAAAAAGCAATAGATATGTTATGTTGTGTAAATGAACTGTATAAATGTTGAACACTGTTCACAGATACACACTTATCCTAAATACTAAGCTGCAGCTACAGATACATACCACCCTGAATAATATTGTTTACTCACCGTAGGTTTTGCCTTCCACACACATAGAGATCTAAGGGATATCTGCTGCTCTTGAAGTGTTTTCTTGATCTTTAGTTTGGTTGTCTGTTGTGTTCTTTTTGCTGTAATGTTCTCTGTTTTCTTTCCCTCTCGTCTCATACAGGTATGGAAGCAGACTTACTGTATATCTTCTTTGCTGTCTATTTTTGCTCTTTTGTTTAATTTTCTCTCTTTTCATGCATTCTTTCCTGCCTCTGTCTCTCTCTCTCCCCTTAGTTCTTAACCCTTTCTGTCTTACCTCCCTTTTCATTTCCGTAGTATAAGATTTCATTCCCTAAATAATATTTAGGGATGGGATTAAAAAACCGTGTGTTGAAATTCCATTGCACCATTTTGGCAGCTCACTTAACGATTCTCTCAACGGTTCCAGGCAGCACCAGAGCCTAGCGCTGGGCAGCACGACTTACGTCACATTTTTTTAAGCAAGCTACGCAGACGGCATTCAGTAAGTAAGTATGACCCGACCAGGCGTAAGTCCAGAAAAGCAAAACAAAACAAATGGCATCCCATCAGGTAAAGCGATCGAAAGTTTTGCTTCATTTTAAGGAAGAGATGGGATGGCTTGCACGGTAGCCGCCCAATCATTGCAAAGTGCGCAATTACATCAAACATGCAGAAGCTTTATCGCGCTACACAACGTGACATACATTTTAACAAATGCCCTGTTTTTTGTACTTCCGGACAGAAACTAAAGCTACGACCGCCATGGAAGGCAACTCTGGTGGTAAGTAGCTAGTTTTATATCACTGGCTGTGCTTAATGTGGTTCCTAGTAAATCTTATGCCATTTCTGGAAATAAAAACACATTTTCTACCTCTCTTTGGGGTAATTAAAAATGCTACGAAGTTGCTCCGCAATTTAGGGAGTGAGAGAAAGGTGGAGCTTGTTTATTTATATCAGGGGGAGACCTATTTAGGACTGTTTTTAGTATGTTTAATAACAGTCTAAGGACCAACATGCCTTTTCGGGACTGAGGGTGGTCCTAAAGTGGTGGACCCCCATTTAAACCTTAGAAGGTCATTTTTAAACGTCTGACTGACAACCCGCTATTTTTTATTTAGTTTCGTAAACTCAAACCTATGGCTCGCCATTTTTTTAATCATCAAACATATTCTGTTATTTCTATGCTCTTTTTTCTCCATTAGTGTGACCACTTTTACTATAATCGTTTGCTGTTGTAACATCACAGTTTTCCAGAGATGGGAAGTAACAAAGTACAAATACTTCGTTACTGTACTCAAGTAGATTTTTCTGATATTTTTA
>JAGKQL010005180.1:0-12278 GCA_018398635.1 Cyprinodon brontotheroides
GTGGACTCTATTGTGGACAGTGGACTCTATTTTGGACAGTGGACCTCGGAAGTGGTGTACAGTGGGTACAGTGGAAAGCCCGGTGGGGACAGTCTCTATGTACAGTGAGCTTATGGTGGACTCTATTGGGGACAGTGGACTCTATTTTTGGACAGTGGACTCTATGAGGGTGGACAGTGGACTCTATTGGGGACAGTGGACTTTCTTGGGGGACAGTGGACTCTATTGCATTCCCCATTTCTGGACAGTGGACTCCTATTGGGGACAGTGGACTATGGTGGACAGTGGACTGGCCAGACAGTGGACTCTATTTTTTTTGGACGTGGACTCTATGGTGGACAGTGGACAGTGGCCTTGGACTCCTACAGTGGTCTCTATGGTGACAGTGGACTCTATTGGGGTGGAATTTTGGATTGGGGACATTGGATATTGGGTACAGTGGACTCTATGGACCTGGACAGTGGACTCTATTTGTGGACAGTGGACTCTATTTGTCTCCCTATGAACATTGGATATTGGGTACAGTGGACTCTATGGTGGACAGTGGACTCTATTGTGGACATTGGACTCTGAACCAGATTTCAGTGGACTGGACTCTATGGTGGACAGTGGACTCTATTGTGGACAGTGGACTCTATTTTGGACAGTGGACTGCATTGGGTACAGTGGACTCTATGGTGGACAGTGGACTCCTGGTATTGTGGACAGTGGACTCTATTGTGGACAGTGGACTCTGTTGTGGACAGTGGACTAAAGGGCTCCGAACGAAAACGCCCTGGTGACTTTTTGGACATTTTGGGGGACTTGGCTGAAGGGTGTGATTGATTACTTTGGGGGCCCCAGCTGAGCCCCCTCCCTTCGCCTCCCATTCGGGTCCATTTGGGAGCTCCGCTGCAGCATACGCCTCCTGACTCCTCCAGCGCTCCCGGCAGCTGCGGCGCGAGCGGCTCGATCTTCAGGACGGACGGGAAAAAGCAGAGAAAGCGACAGAGCAGCTGAAGCTGAGCAGGAGGAGGATGTGAGACAGCTGGATACGGACACAGCGCGCGCGGCTGGACTGACCGCCTTCAGGGAGGCCTTTGCTCTGCCTGTCCCCCTCGATCTCCAGGCACAGTTTGTACAGCGGCGCTCCTTTATTTATCGGGGAGGCGCTCTGACGCACGCTCCGCCGAGCTGCCACCTGAAGCTCGAACAGCAGCATGACTTCAGCTACAGCCTGGATTTTCTGCCCGACCTGATGGTGAAACCGCCTGCTGGTCCCCGGAGACAGAATGTAAGTTCCCGCTGCTCTGCTGCTTTCCGTGGGGAGCTGGAGGTCCGGGGGGGTGGGGTGGGGGATCAGGGGTCAGAGCGTCCGGATCACGCGGACCCTGATACTGATGGATGATCGCCATCATGAGGAATTAACGCGGCCGCCTCTGTTTTAGGCACAGCGGCTTCATCATCATCATCGGACGCCGCGTTCGGGACTCTGTACCGGGGTGGGGGGCGCATACTAAATCCAACAGTAAAGCGCTGGGGGCGGGCGCGGTGACCGGTGACGCCCTGCTCCCTATTTCCTCACTTTGGACCCTTGGTTTGGGGGTGGGGGTGCATCCCGTGTCCTTTAATTGAGTTTTTACTCTAATTGTATTCACTCCTCGTTTTCCTGCAGCTCAGGGGAACAAAGGCAGCTTTCACTGATCATGCGTTCCTCCTCATGTCCCACTTCTGTCCCATCCTGTTTGCTGATGGATCAGCCAGAGAGGAACCTTCACTCTTCTCCCATTTCACTCCTGCATAAGAACTCCTAAAAAACTCCCGATCAGGACCAATACTGCTGTGATGACTGCCTGCCTCCATATGGATGGGAGTAATTAGTAGAATACTGTTAGTCATCCTGTTCACTGAATTGATTCTGATTTATCTCTGCTTATAGAGGCTGGAACACTTTTCCAGATCCTAGAAAAATATCCAGAAGTTGACTCATTTCTCAAGAGATCCCACAGCAGATCTCGCGATCAGTCGGTCAAATAATAACAGTGTCAGTGTTCTTAATCACAAACATGACCAAGAGCATGTAGAAAATAAACAGAGGTTTGGTTTAATGCAAAAACATCAGAGTCAGGATGCTTTTTTTAATCATTGCTGGTCAGAAATGGGCCAAGAGAGGCCGGATCGGATTCAGGATCTGCTGGGTTCCATCATGTTTGCTGATTGGTGATCAATAAAATAATCACATCTGAGCAGGTTTTCCTTCCTGTTTATAAAAATGCTCCAAAGCAAAATGCAGTTTGAAGCAGAAATCCTCCATCTTCTGTTGCATCCTGACGCTGCAGAATGTTTGCACTTTTTTAAGGTTTAAAGTAAAACCAGAAGAACCAAATAAGAAAAAAAAAGTCCGGTCAGCATGATGTCAGAACTATTTATCAGAATAGTTGATTTCTTCTGTATCTCTGCTTCTGCCTCCTCAGTGTATTCTCATCATATCAGTTCGTACGTAAATCGTATTTAAAAGTTTTGCACCGTAATTTTGTAACGTTTTGGACGTTTTTTTTCGTGTGTGATTTTTACGTCTTGCCTCGGAGACAAGATATCCTTGCGCATGCGTATCTTCACGCACTCATTAAATAACATAGAATTTAACATGTACAAGCAAGACAAAACAGCAAGAAACGTAGTAGTTATAGACATGAAGAAGTGATTATTGCACTGTTTTTCCCAGTTTTACGTCCGCGGATCTGCTTTTTTTTTCGTCTGTCTGCTCTGCGCACGCACTGATCTGTTTTTTCGAGGAAAAACGTCCAAAACGTACAAAATAACCGCGGCATAATCCTTTTCGTACGATTTGATACCGAACTGATAATGAGAATATGTTGGTCTCGTCGCATCTCAGCAGATGGAGGTTTCTTCCTGTTAAAAGAGAGTTTTCCTCTCCACTGTCGCTACAAGCATGCTTTTATGTGAGGGATTGCCTTCGAGGCAATGAGCGTCCGATGCAATCAACTGGTTTTCCTTAGATAGAAAAACATTGAATAAATGTGACTGGATGATCTGGTTGAACTGTAAAGTGACATGTGTTGTGAATTGGCGCTATAGAAATAAACTGAATAGAATAAAAATTGTCTTCATTTTTGGTTTCCAGACGAATCCTTTCCTGCTGTGATGTAATTAGCGAAAGGAAGATAAAATTCCCAGCAGGGGTCCGTTTGTTCCCTAAAACAAAACCTGTGTCTCTGGTTCCCCCCCAGGCCGGGCGGCCAGCGCCGTGCTTCTCACTCTCCCTGTAGTCTATTACCTACATGCTCCAGCGACGAGGCGCCTTCTCATTAATCAGTGTCACCGTCTCTCACGCCGTGGGCCCGGCGGGGGTGCCTCCCCCCCCTCCTCTCCACCCGTTGATGTGTTTTGCATCAGCGGCCGCGCGGCGTGTCTGCGGGGAAGTGAAGGATTTCTAAATAACGCGTGTCGCTGGAATTAGACAGGCCTATCTGTGGCCTCTTACCCAGCCGGCGAGGAGGCGGACAGCTTTAACCAGATAGCGCTTATGGAAATGACACTTTGTATTTACGGGAACACGGCGCCGCATGGAGGCTGCGGAGGGGCTCCTCTTCTGACATCCTTCTCTGTATTATTGTGTTTAACTTCACCGTTTCACTGGTGGCTGCATGCACCCCCCCATTCTTCTACTTCCTGCTGCAGCTGTGGTTGTGATCAGGTTCTCTCCAAGAATGAGATCTTTGATGGAAGCTGCTGAAATGATCTCCTCCTCCTCCCCGAGTGGAACAAACGCTGCGTTCGGAGCCCAAAAAGCTCCAGGAAAGGATCCCTGTGATGGATCCAAAGAATGTTTGGGATCAGAGATGTGCAGGACCTCTGCTCTGACCTTCCACTCTTAAGCCTGAGGCTGGGGTCTGCCTGGGAAATATCTCCTCCTTTCCTTCTGCTGCTGAAATCTGCAAAAATCCAACCTCCATCCATGGGAGAAGAATGCAGCAGTTTACGGCTGTAGCGTGGAAACGAGCTGGGATTTCCACCCACTCCCCTCAAAGGAGGGACACAAATCATGGAGCCAACAGCTGAAAGCTGATGTGACAGAAACATGTGGGGTGGGGGGGATGTTCCACCAATGCTTGTTTGAATCCATTCAGTCTGGATTCAGCCATTGTTCTGCAGACCTTCATCTAAATAATCAGGCTTAAAAAAAAATCATACCTGTGAAGGAGCTGAGCTGGACCAATCAGAGGACTCCGATAATGCAGAGACGAATTTCTCCTAAAACTAGAGAAAGAAAATGGTTCTCTCTCTGAACGTGTCGAGATGATCAAACCGACACGGCGGATCTTTCTTCGAGGGAAACGAAGTGCAGAGAGATCAGCCGAGTGAAAATGACTGGAGGAGGAGGGTGATGGTTTGACATCCAACATCTCCCCAGACAGACATCTGCCTGAAGAGGAGTTGTGACTCCTCCTGACGTGGAGATTGAAGGAGAACCAGCGGTTCTGCTCGGCTCTCTCTCATTCCTCACCTGGTTTCCTTCTGCTTGATAAGGGGAGAAAAATCTCCTCCTGATGTAGTTTAGCTGGAAAACATGTACAGTATGTGTGATATGTGAAGCAATGGAGTCGTCTTCATGCATCGCCAGCTGCAGCATTGTGTGGTGCAGGGGGGATCATCGGGGCTGTCATAATGATGAATGTCTTTTCTCTGCCGGGGCTCGGCGCCCAGCTTGTCTAAGGCTGACATCGCTGTGTGGAGGTGGTGACCCATGCATCGTGACCGCGTGTCTGCGTACCTGTGGCAGGGCAGGGGGGGTGTGGCCCCGTATAGAGACATCAGAACCGAGGCCGGGGCCAGCCTGTCTGCAGAAGATTCTATTCAGTTTATTTCTATACCAATAACACGTTATCTCAAGGCAACAATACAATCAAATTGATTAAAAGTTTTCTATCTGAGGAAAACCAGTTGATTTCATTGCTTGTAGCGACAGTGGAGAGGAAAAACTCCCTTTAACAGGAAGAAACCTCCAGCAGAACCAGGCCAAACAGATTAAAAATGAGAACTTCCTCAATCCCAGGAAAGATATGAAGGGATGATGGTGAGAAATAATCCAGATGAAAAATGCAGAGCAGAACCTTTAGATTTAGATTTTGGTCTTCGGGCCTCCTTAGAGGAAAACCGAGCTGCCTCTCAGCTGGAGGGGCACCGGGTTCCGGTGGGGTGTTGGGGGGGTTAGCTGGGAGCTCACGTTCACAGCTCCACACAAAGGAATTTTGATCTCCCGCTTCCCGCTCTGACCTTTAAGCGCCGCGTCGTTTGACACATCTGAAGCGACGCTGGCTGTGAATGTGAAACATCCCAGGCTGGGTGGAACCGCTCTGGTGCCAAACGTGGTTCTAGGCTCGCATCTCATTAATCCGAGGTGAAGAAGGCTGCCGCTCGCCGACGATGCGCTCATCATCCTCTGTTAGCCTTCCTCCCTGCAGACTGACCTGCTGTTTCCTGCCCTCCGTCTCCTCTAATGTTCTGATTGTTTGGGTTTCACTGCAACCTTCTTCATCATGCAGATGGCTCCTGGTAAAGTGGACGTTTTGCTTGTTTAAGTCACGGACGCTGCAGCAGCCTGCTGTGTGAGAAGAACAAGGACTGAGGTGTGCGTCTCTATTCTGAGAGCGCCGTTTCCTCGCTGGGCCTTGAAACGAACGAAGCGTGATTTACTCCTTTATTTCCAAGCTGCACGCACGCGCTTCCACCCACATAGACACTCATGTGAGAGCAGGGAGCGGCGCCAGGCCCGCGCTGTTCACGCCGTGTCCCCCGGGTTGTTGACAGGCTGGAAAAGAACCAAATCTCTGCGGACGGAGAAAAGACAGAGCGGATCTCTCTCCACCCATCTGGGTTTTACGGGGAGTTCTTCTTCTTTCTTTTCTTTGTCTCATTGTCAACAGTCAGCCGCTGCATTTGGACGGAACAGCAGCAGCAGCAGCATTTCTCTGGCTTGCCAGAGGGAGAGCTTACCTCATGCATGTCTCTGTGGATTTCTCCCCCCCTCTCCTTCCTCCCCCCCATCTCTTTTGGCCTCCCTCTCCCCTCTTCATTCAAGCGTGCTAAATGCTTTACCTCTGTCAACTCTTGAGTCGGAGAGGAGCTCATTATTGTGGAGAAGGAGAGGAATTTAGGATTAGCAGCAGCGTTTTTGGACTGAGGCTCTTGTTCGGCTAAAAGAGCCATCAGAACATGGAGGAAGAAGCTTCTCCTCTGATAACAGCAGCTTTCCTCTCTGTTTATGTTTATGCTTTAGATGGAAGCTCTGCAGCAATGCTCTGACTTCAACATCTAATCCAAATGGTTTGTCATACATTGTTCCGTTTTAAACTAGCTCCGATTGCTCTGAAAAGGTTGATATTGCTATATAACATCCAGCTACTGATTGCAAGCTTTGATAAATGATTTTACTTTGAATTTCATATTTTCAGCTAAAAATTATTGCCAGAAAATAAACATTTATGGTATGCAAGATGTTAGAAAAGTGGCTTAATCTACCTCTGATTGCTCTGAGAAGCTTGGATTTGCTTTGTTCAATTCATTTCCATTCAATTCAGTTTATTTCTATAGCGCCAATTCACAACACACATCATCTCACGGCATTTTACAGTTCACTATTTCATACAGGAGGTTTATTCAACGTTTCCTTTCATTTGAAAACCAGTTGATTGCATCAACTTGAAGGCAATCCCTTAAACAAAGCATGCTTGTAGCGACAGTGGAGAGGAAAAACTCCCTTTTAACAGGAAGAAAACTATGAACCCGTTGTAATTCACCAGAGCTATAGTTAAACCAACAATGCCCACGTGCATGGCAGCTGAATGTTGGAATACATCGGGTAAAAGTGAAAAAAAAAAGAGTTTGTCGTTGGATTGCCAACTTAGAAGAGGGAGGATTTGCCATCAAACTTCGGGCCAGAGAAAAAACCCTCTAGATGCAACCAGTGTTGTTTGGAGAATGTTTTCAAGATGACTTACGGTATGGCGTTGTGACAAACACCAGATACAGCGCTGGGACTTGATCAACAGCCGATACCGCACCGTGACGTCACTAACCAGTAGGTGGCAGTAGTGTTCTTTGACAAACATGGATGCCTCCAGTAAAGCACATTCACATGAAAATTACTCTGAATTAAAACACTGATCATTTATTGAACTAATTAGGAGCAATTAACTTTCTTCAAACCAATTTCGATGCAAATCAAAGAGATTTGAGAAATAATTTGCCTCAAGAATTCAATAACTTTTAGTAGATTGATTCTTAACCGTCTTTTTTTGTCCCTGAGGGAATAAAAACAGATAGGAACCCTCATGGCAGAGGGTTTAGCTTTCTTTAGCTAGGTTTGTTGATTCTGAAGAAGGAGCTAACAGCTAGCAGACACCTGGGGAATCATTTTAAAGGACTCTTTTGTCATATTTTAACAACATGAACTTCATCAATGCGTTTGCATAAAAAGCAGTTAAAATAGAGGGAAAGAGGCTTTAGGATGGCGAGTTCAGCCAAGCGCTGCATGAATGACATAAGGCGCTGCACTGGAGCCGAAGCAATTAAACAGTGAGTGTTACGGCATGTATCGCATTATAGGGACTTTGTAGTTGGGTAAAGTTATGTAGTGTGTGGAACAAGGAAGAAAACTGAAAAACGTGTTGGTGCAAGGCTGTCATACCCATGAGTCGTCCTGCTATTTGTTACTTGCACACAGTCCTGCTGGTTCTGCAAAGCTCTTCGTCCAGTGATGAAGAAGCATCACATGAACTCTTTACAATAGGGGGGTGATAGGTGGCTTGAGAGGGGCGTAAAGGAAGTCATCTATGTTAAGAAAGAAAAACCAACCTTAACTAGAGGGGGTGGACTCAGGTTTCATCTTTCAAAAACCTACAAGGCAGCAATTGAGTTGATTCCTTCCTGCTATCATCACAACCCCACCCTCTTTACAGAAGGAAGAGAAGACCTGGCCTATTTAGCCAGGCCAACAATTCACTTTAGCGACCCCCTTTTCATTATTACAGGCTAACTCAGTATTACAGGCTAACAAAGAAACAAAACGACCCCCATTAAAGGGGCAGACCCGCTCGTCAGGTTCAATTTACATGTTTTCTAAGCCAAAACAAGGTCCATTCTATAAAGCCTCTAATTCAATGCTATTTCTGACATTTTTTGGAATGACTGTGAATCTTTACCAGCAACTCTTTACAATCTGCATTATATACACTTTTTATCGTACACCTAATGTTATAATTAGGGATGCACGATATAATCGGCCCCCTATCAGTATCGGCCTTAAAACTGAATATCGGACATCGGCCACCCCATCGATATTTAACCCGATATTTGAGCAGCTTCTGAGTTTCTAAAGTCTAAAAAAAAAATAAAAATACTACTTCTTCTTCTTCCTCAAAAACTTATTTTTTTCAAACTTAAAAACTTCTAAAGACGAGGGAAAAATATTGATACATTAAAATATCACAATATCTTCCGTATACTTTGATATATTGCGATTTAAAAGCTTACCATATCAATCTCTTTTACTGGCCGAAAATATGTGAGCTCTGAACATGAATTTATGCTTTAAATCCCCGAAAATTCACGAAATGTTTGCCATATTTTTATATGTTACGACCTGTGGCCCAACGTGCCGTCCCTATTTTACTAACAAAATCTCTCACAAAAATTTTTAAAAATATCACTTAGAGTTTTGCTAACAGAAGCGATGAAATTTCATGGGAATTTTGAAAGTAAAATAGATGAGTATACGGTTTTTAAAAATCAATTTGATATCAGCGCCAAATGAAAAAAGTGTCAGAAATGGATAATAAGCACTTCATTTCCAATGACTGCTGTGCATCAGCATACCGGTGGCGATATGGTTATGACTACATGAGTTTTTAAAAGTACTCGCGACATATAAGGCATATCAGGCCAAAAATCCCAATATCAGCATCCTAATTTTATAATGTTTATTATTATTAATATCAGACAAATGTTCTTTTCAAAGTTCAAATTTTTAACATTTTCTCTGTGATTTTGTTTAATATCTGTGTAACTGTTGTAACAATTAGTGCTGTGGAATGTTACGCTGAGCTAGCTGCTGGATTCAGCACCATGGACAGCGGCTCATCACCTCCTGTCTGAATGGCAGCCTTTCTCCAAGTGGAGGATTGTTTCTAGTGGTGCTTGGGGCTGCGGTGACATGATAGCCTAGCTGCAAGGCTAGCTGTGTCCCTGTTAAGCAGGGCTGGAGGTTTCAGGATGTCCTTTGAAGCTTCTTCTTTAGCTGAGTCCTGCAGAGGGGTCTCAGTCTGGAAAGTAAACCTGCACCCTGTTCCACCGATGTTCAAAATGAAATCTATGGCTGTGGTATAACAGTCAGAATATAACAGCTGTTATTGTGAAGGCGGCCATCTTTAGGGAGGATGGGAGGCTATTTGCAGACCTGGCAGAACACAAATCTCTGCTGTGAACCTTGTTAGTTTATCCATCAACACTTTTCTCCACCAGTTTCCAGAATCATAGCATAACTAAAGGAAGCAGATGACCTTTCAGCACTGCATCCCCAGTCTGTTGATTCCTTTAAGCAAACTAAATGGAGAGATGCGACCTGCATGTCTCCATGTCTAAACGTAGACTCCTTTAGGTCTTCCACCATCAAACAGCGGCCTCTAAAGAGGGCGGTAGATCCAGCTGCTTTAGTTCCTCTGTTTAAACTCCCTCTGATCACCTCTGGCCTTCAAAGCTCTCTTCTTCATGCTGGACACAGGCTGCACACCCTTCCAGGGATGGCTGGCTGCAGAAGTGTAAGTGTTGGATGGTGTGAGAGCCGGAGCCGGTGACATTAGATGCCACTGAAACTTCAAGGGTCTGATCACATGGCATTTAAAGCTCAGGAAAAGGTCAGCACCACCTGCTAGGACTCCTCCTGCAGCACAAATCCGATTCCTATCCACACACTTCTGATTTTTAAGTCAGGCACATTTTTCTTTAACCCTCTCTATGGATGTTTTTCTGTTGACTTGGTCTCTAATTTCCTAACTTTTCCCTTCATCTCTTAATGTTACTAGAGCTCAGGAGCAGCTTTAGGAATTTGGGGATCTAGAACCCCATTATATTATATATTATAGGTTCAGAAATGTTAATAGAATAGACATTGATTATCTGTTCTAGGTTGTGTCCCTTTTCTTCTTGTTTTTCTCTCTATGTTTTGTACTCACACTTAGACACACTTACTGTCTCTAAGGAATAGAAAGATTTTTTTTTTCCAAGCACTAAACACTTAGCTGATTGCTCACAGCCTTCCTAGATTTGGCGCTAGGAGCTTTTTTAAGTGCTAGAGGGGTCTGAAAAGTCGCTAAATGTAGCGACAAAATTATGGGAGAAAACCAGTCTCGTTGGAATCTGCCTTTTTTTGTAAACCGTATTTTGAACACTGAATTTATTTTTTACACATTAAAATCCTTACACTGAATTTATATCTGCTAAAAATTTGCAGGCAAAAAAATCAGCTGCAACTTGCGCTAAGTTGGCAACACCTGCTCTTCATGATCGCTTTGTTTTCAAATGGTTACATGCTGTCTGTTTGGACCTTTCTGGAGGCATGTTGCAGCAAATGGACTGATCCAATATGGTGGACACTGAAGGGGCTGAGACACACTTAATATTATAAATGTACTGCTGATGGCATTTTAGCAAAATGATTTTTATCAAAAATATAATTAATGTGTGCACAAATAAGGAATAGTTGTATTAAACACATACATGTACACTGCAAAAAACAATCTAGAAATAAGTAAGAATTTCACTTAAATTAAGTGCATATATCCGTACTTTAAAGTGGATAAATTAGATAGTTTGTCAATGGAATGAGTATTTTTACTCTTAAAATAAGACAGGGTAGATAAAAAATGCACTTGAGAATAAAACTATGCAATGGTGTGTTTTCTTTATTTTAAAATCTAAATTGTCTTTGTTCCATTGGCAAAATGTCTCTTTACCTCCTAAATTCCAAGAACAAATGCTAACTTCATTTGAAAGCTACTAGTTATTGTAATTTTCAGCGACATCTAACATCCAGACTGCAGACCGCCCAGCAACATGAACTTCTCCCCCAACAGTACTTGGCTGAAGTTACGGGGACGAAATGTCTTCCACGACGCTCCGCGATCACCTACCTTCTCAAGTGATGAGGTTTGTTTTACATAGATAATTTAATACTGCCATCTATTGTTGCAGTACCGTCTCAGTTCATCTCCACCACTCAACTTGCCGTAGTTAGCTTGAATGTAATGGGCGCATCCTCAGCAATAAGCTAGTTGTTGGCTCCTGCGGCTACGTATTTAGGCCGCGAAAGATGTCTGCCTCTCCATGGCTGGCGCAGACCCGCTCCTGTAATACGTAATTATAAATATATCGGAATTCTAAAGGCAACGCATAAATATTATTAGGTTAAGAGGCTGGAGCTTCGTAGATGATGATAAATAACATAGTTATGTATAATATATTACATTTCTGACTGTATATCCCCTGTAATTATTACACATTGTAACTTTAAGAGTAAAAATGACTTATCTAGATTTCGATTTTTTCCAGTGTAATCTGAGATTTATGAGGCCCCCAGGAACTTGGGGCCCTAGGGCAACTGTCTAGTATTGCATAATGATATACCCCCCCTGCTCATGCTTATACCCTAAAGTATGTGTTTTTGTCATAAATGTAAATTCATTTTGCTGCAAAGGTCAAGTTCTGATTGTCTCAGTAGCAAAGTTCAGAGAGACGCTTTCCGTTTGCTTTTCAAACTGCAGTAAAACAAAACTCAGTCCCTTTTGTTCTGTCAGAGAGGAGAACAAGTTGTGAAAGCGACTGTTGGGACAGTCCATTAACCCTCCGAGAACCTCTGACCCGACCTTCTAATTGGATCTAACAAACATCCAGCCACGCATGAGGAATTCATCGAAGTTTCCTCCCAAACCTTCGGGGGCTGCAGCCTCTGCTACTTCGCATAAATCTACTCTGTCATTCCGACTCGGCTCATTCTAGTCGGCTCTCCTCCGTTTGACGCTGCCGCACGTGAAAGTGCACAGTTGCATTGTTGTCAGCTCCAGCCTTGGTAAAAGCAGAGAGGAGAGCGGGCGGTACAAACATAATGTCAAAGTCTGGGTCTAAACCTCTTAGCTGCAGATAAGTTTAAGGTTCCAGATGAGTTTCTGCAGCTTGTTTTTTTTTTTTTTGTTTATTTTCCTTCCAGATCTGAAGGCTCGGTG